>JALGBA010000561.1:0-184149 GCA_023970755.1 Azemiops feae | reverse complement strand
GAAGTGAATGAGTTAATTTGCTGGTGTAAAGGAACAGTAAAACTGTCGTTTTTATTGTTGTAACATGGGAACACAATGGCATGAGTTTGCATGTGAAAAGCTTTATGGAGGAGGTATAAAAGAATTTATGGAAAATGCATGTGAATTTTTTTAGTGATGAGATTTTTGTAAAATTTCTTTTTCTTTCCCCCCCCTCCTGACTCTTTCGTTTTTCGCTGGCTGTATTGCTTTAAGAGCGAAGGAAGGGCAGACAGAGGAGGGGGGGCAGCTGCTCGTTTTAACTATTTTTTTTTCTCTTCTTCCTCTGCTTAGAAGTCTGGGTTGAGGAAGGGGGGTGGATGTGAAATTTAATGCCCACTCTTGCAGTTTCAGCTTGCAATTTTTTTTACTCGAAGGAGACAGTAATTGTTGGGCAATTCTTTTGCAAATTTTTGAGTTTTAAATTGTTTAGTTAGACATATACATCCATCAATCAACAGAAATGACTCAGAATTGTTTTGCTTAGATTTTTAATGTTTTCCCTATTTAATGGAACTTTGTTTCATCTGAATGGAATTTGATCAAATCGGAACCTTTTTCATATCTGGGTCATAAACTCCTTTCTTCTTACTCAACACCCATTTTTCCTCACATTTTTTTTTAGAGAAGGATACCACATTAGTGCAGCTCCAACAATATCTAGGTAAATACATTGCAGACGCTGTGGCCTCTGCTACCTGTTTCATGTCTCTTTCTCCTGTCTCTCCTTGGGACAGTCATGCTTATTTCCATCAAAATAAAAAGGCGCTTGTGAACCAATTTGGACAAACCACTGCAGAAGCAACTGCTATTCTCCAGCAGTGTGCCACTTGCAGCAAGCAGGCCCACTCGCTCCCAATGGGGGAAAACCCCAGAGGAACCGAGTGTTGCCAAATCTGGCAAATGGATGTTACACAATATGCCCCATTTGCCCCATGGAAATATCTTCATGTTTCCATAGACACTTTCTCTGGCTTCATCATTGCTACCCCTCAACGGGGTGAAGCCACTAAGCATGTCATTAATCACTGTATTCGTTCATTTGCAACGTTGGGATGCCCAAAGGAACTCCAACTCCCAAGGCCTAGCCTTGGTTGAGCGCGCCCACCAGACGCTAAAACATGCGCTGGAAAGATATAATCAGACACAAGGGAAAACTCCCCCTAGCCTCCCAGCCTTGCAAAACAGACTCAATTTGTGTTTATACACACTGAATTTTTTTAACCTTACTGGCACCCCACCCACCTCTGCAGCCACTCGTCACTTCTCCGCTTCCCCTGCTGCAGCAACATCCAGACCACTGGTGTACTTCAAACGACTTCCTGACCCCACCTGGAAAGGTCCTGCTGCACTCGTCACCTGGGGACGGGGTTACGCCACCATCCAAACTAACGGTGAGACCTTGTGGGTCCCTGGTCGACATATCCGTCCCTTCCATTCAAACACAAAAACAGAGGACCTCTCCCCATTGGACGCTAACAACACTCCTCTGCTGAGTCATACCGGCAATTGACTCTCCACGCACAGGAGATGACATTCATTATTTTACTCTTTTTATTTGCCCTCACCATCAGTAATAGTAAGTTTATCAAACCCGGAATTGTAACAAATGGAAAGATGATGTATGGACCCCAGAAGTCATCATTGCTTACTATGGACCTGCTACCTGGGCCGAGGATGGTACCTATGGATATCGAACTCCCATTTATATGATAAATCGCATTATTCGCTTACAAGCTGTTTTAGAAATCATAACAAATGAAACTGTGCTTGCTATGAAACATTTGGCAACAGAAAGTGTTAAATCCCGTACTTATATAATGCAAAATCGCTTAGCTTTTGATTATTTGCTTGTTAAAAAAAAAAAAAAAAGGTGGAGTATGTGGAAAATTTAATTTGTCTAATTGTTGCATTGAAATAGATGACTCTGGACATGTTATTCACAAAAAAAGTGACAAAATGGTGGAATTGGCTCATGTCCCTGTTCAAACTTGGAAAGGATTTAATTGGGACGATGTTTTTGGCTCATGGTTTCCAAAATTACCTGGGCTACAAGCAATCGTGGCATTGGTAGGTATGATTATGTGTAATATTACCATGCGTGTTACCCATTTTTGTTCACACCATTTCCAATAGCCTGTCTTTGCTAGCTGAAAAAAGAGCCACCGCAAAGATCATGGCTGTATGGGACCACGAACATGGATGTTTAAACAAGGACTATGCAGAGGAACGCAACAGCCTCCTCGATGCTGCAACAGCTGCCTTAGATGATGATGAATCACCTGTTAAACAATATATTCACCTCTCTTCGGATGACGAGGTAACCTTGTATTCTTAAAACAAAAGCAGTGGAGATGTGGCTACACACCAACACCTACGTATAGGTTACAATAGTAACTGCACCACGTAGGCATAGAAACTGTGAACAATGGTGAATTGTCCATCGGAAGAGTACATACACACACAAGGACAACGTGCAGATATCATGAACATAGCACAAGACATTCACACACACAAACTGCCTTCGAATGGAATGCTTATCTGAAAGAATGTAACAGCTTTTGCCTGCTTCATGAAAACTGCTATTGCCTGCCTTTTGTAACTGTTTTTACTTGCTTCATGAAATCACCTATAGTTTGCTGAGCTAGAATGCAACCCCCCTTGCTTGCCCCATGTCACCACCCATATTTTGCTGAACTAATAAAAGAGATTGCCCGAATCTGTTCTGGGCTCATTTCATCCCGAGGAGAAATTGACTCTGTGTCTTATTTCTCACTCCGTCCGGCGTGGGTCTGCCCGGACCCCCTCATGGTGAGCCCGCTGGCAGCGAGAAAAGCCACATGGCACAACATTGAAGCTTCTGACCCCACCCTCAAACAGCACAATCACATCATCCACACAAGTTGCGACAAAACTACAGGGCTTAAATGTGGCTCCTGATGAGATCCTGGTCTCCCTTGACGTAGTGTCCCTATTTACATCCATACCATACGAAGTAATAGAGAGAAAACTAGAGGAAGATGCAACACAGATAACCAGGACACAAATTGTGAAGCTACTCCAGTACTGCCAACATACCTTTTTCACGTTCAAAGGGGAAATGTATGAGCAAATAAAAGGGGTGTCGACGGGATCCCCAATATCAGGAGTCATTGCAGAAACTATCCTGCGTGAACTAGAACACCGTGTATTTCAAAACCACACCTAAATTTTGGTGCCACTAGATGGATGGCATGTGTGTCATCAACAAAAGAAATGTACTGAAAGACTTCCATACCCTACTGAACTCCATCTTCCCACACAGACAATACACAACGGAGGAAGAAACAGCTAGACAATTGCCATTTTTAGATGTCAAGTGGCAGGAAGATGGAAGCCTAGAAACCATGGTTTATCGCAAGGTCACCGACACTCTCGGCATTCTTAGTTTCAACAGTAACCATCCACTGTCACACAAAACGAGTCGTGTCAGAAACACTGTATGGCAGGGTGAGAACCCACTGTAGTGCCCAGCAAGCTAAACAACTGGAGAGCAGGTACCTGTGTGAACAATTCAGGCAGAATGGGTGCCCACAAGCATCTATTACAAGATGCCTACACAACACACAAGGGTGAGAAAAAAAGAAAGAAAGAAAGAAAGAAAGAAAGAAAGAAAGAAAGAAAGAAAGAAAGAAAGAAAGAAAGAAAGAAAGAAAGAAAGAAAGAAAGAAAGAAAGAAAGAAAGAAAGAAAGAAAGAAAGAAAGAAAGAAAGAAAGAAAGAAAGAAAGAAAGAAAGAAAGAAAGAAAGAGAAAGAAAGGAGGGAGGGAAAGGAAGGAAGAGAAGAGAAGAGAAGAGAAGAGAAGAGAAGAGAAGAGAAGAGAAGAGAAGAGAAAAAAGAAAGGAACAAGACCAACTATATGGCACACCCTGCCATACATCAAAAACATTTCGGAAGGAGTAGAAGGCAGCTTCTGAGATCTGCAAGTGGGCATCACACACCGTCCAGAGGCTACCATGTGAGGACAAATCATGCATTGCAAAATTTGCTTGGAGGTGGGAGATACTTCTAATTAATCTACCGGATCCCCTGCACGGATTGCCCTTGTGACCATGTAGGACAGACGTGGAGGAAGCTAACCACCAGACTGCAAGAACTCAAGAGAGCGGTCACACGAGGAGACCTGAACTCATTGGTAGCCTCATATTGCAACAAACAAGGACATACATTAAGATTGTCGGTGGAGCAGGTACAAAAATAGCCAGGGAAATGATTGAAGCCTGGGAAACGGGCCCCTTGTCAGTCAACAAAAGTGCTGATTTACCACCAGTTTATCAGGCACTTAGGAACTGAGAGGAGCCAACAGCCAATGACTTAATAGTTGGCCATCAACACCCCAATCAACAAATAAAAAGCCACATACAACCAGGCACCACGTAAATGCTTGTATAGAAGAGCCCAACGCACACATTCTGGGAGAGAGAAGCTCCCTGGGGATGGGTTCCAGCAGGAGTCTGAAAGCTCGGAAGGCTGAACCTCTGGTCCCGATGACCGACCCCGATTGGATCCTGCAATCTGAAACCTTTTAGGGGGAAAATATGACAATAAAAAAGTAGAATGATGTGCTGTGTAAGTATTCAGGTATAGCTCAAGTCCATGAAAATTTACTGATTTGTCACTTTTACTGTTTCTAATATACCCAATAAATGGTTGAAGCATTGTTTCCTGCTGTAAGGAGAAACTGCTGATTGTTGTAGCAGAAATAGAAAAACTGGATTTTTATACACACAGAGAGAGACACACACAAAACACAGAGAGTTATGTTTAATTTTTTTTTAATTTTAAGAAAAAGTTTCATGTTTCAAGTAAAAAAAGGAAAGGGGCCAATTTCTCTCTGTTCTTCGTAATTTACGGGAAGGCAATGGAAATGTCAAGGCTGCTTTAAGAAAAAGAGGAGCTCCAACTGAAGAACAAGGAGGGTGAAAAATATCCAACTCATTGCAGAAAAGGGGGAGCTCTGCAAAGGTTTTGAAGAGAAACTGAGCAGGTGAGCCATTTAAGACCAAGATTAACAGCAGCAGAGATCCAGGCCCATCCTCCCTTGCTCAGAATGTCTCCTCCTCCACCTTTGGCCCTTTGCCCTTTTTTCTGGGGGGGGGAGGGAGGATGGAGGGCAGCAGGAAGACCCACTTCTAGAGAAAACCCTCAGATATCCTCACCCACCCCAAAACCTACATTCTGATTTTCCGAATAAAGTGTTAATGCTAGTACTTGATCTCCTAAGTACTAATTGTTTGGCGGCATGGCAGGCAACTTTGTAAGAAGACTAAAAACAGGAAAGTCTGCAAGAAGAGGTAGGATAAATCTCCAGATTGAAAATAAGAGACTTATTATCTACTTCACAAGGAGCTTAGGGTGAAAAAATATCCAACTCATTGCAGAAAAGGAGGAGCTTTGCAAAGATTTTGAAGAAAAAACTGAGCAGTTGAGCAATTTTTAGATAGCAACCCTGACTTTTCCTCCAGAATTTCATCTTAAATTCTTCGTAGCTCTCTCTCCCCTGGACGTATATTATACATGGTTCTAGGTTGAATTACATTGCCCGGAACAAGGTTGGGGGAAAATAAGACCTGACTCTTTTCAACTTGTTCCAAACATAGCAAAATTATACGGAGCCTTACCTTAAATTGTAAGGCTATGTATAACAAACAAAATGCCGGGTATTTAAACAAGTCTGATGATTCAAGTAACAAACCCAAGGAAGCTAATTTTACTCGGGTTTTGATATTTTACAGAAGAAATATTTCAGATGAGTCTCAGCAGATAGACAAGCTCAGAAAAGAGAATCAAGATCTGACTTGCAGGGTTCAAAAACAAGATGGGGAGAAGGCGGAACTCCTCAGAGAAAATAATGAATGCAGAATAAACATTTTAGGGGAGCAAATGGCCCAGCTCAGAAAGGAGAATCAGAGTCTCCATTGCAGAATGGAAAGTAACTTTTCACCAAATGAGCAGCTCCTGCGTGAAAACAGGCAGCTTGTTCACCAAAAAGAAGAACTGGGGCAAAGAGCTGGAGGAGAGACTGAGCAGGTGAGAAATTTTCAGATAGCAACCCTGACTTTCTCATCCAGGATTTCATATTCGATTCCCTTTAGCTCCCTCCCCTGGACATGTATGTATGTGTATGTGTATGCGTATGTTTATAAGACAAAAGCAAATGCAGAGTAAAAATCATAATAACTTAGTTATGCTTGGTGATTGAAGTAAAAAATATCGGAGGGTAATTTCTCTCTGATCTTCATAATTTACAGAAAAACAATAATGTCTTCAATGCTAGAAAAAAGAGAAGAACTTCAAATTAAAATTGAGAAGTTGAGGAATAAAAACCTCGATCTGATTGATGGAAAAGAGGCCCTCATCAACGAATTCAGAGTAAGTAAAAATGCATTAACCTGTACTTAAATAATCAAACTCTTCCATGCAGTGTTGTTAACCTTAAGACTGAAGAAGCGAAACAAATCCCTTGAAAATATAGTGGAGATATAGATAAGATCTACGGATTTGTCCATTTTACTGAGCATTTCTAAAGTACCCAGTAAACGAAATAAATCATTCCCACATTGGTTCCCGTGAGAAGAGCTTGCTAGCTGTGGCAACAGGAATGGCAAAACTAAATTAATTAAAAAGTAAGGCTAGGTAAAACAAACCAAGTGCCAGGTCTTTTTAGTTAGTTTTAATTTTAAACCAGTTTGATGACTCAGGTAAAAACCTTAGGGGGTTAATTTCACTCTTGTCTTCATATTTTACAGAATTACATCTCTGGAAGAAAACCTCCTGAAGCTGCAGGAGGAAAACCACCATCTCCGCTGCAGAGTTCTGCAACAAGCTGTGGAGAACCAGGAGCTCCTCAGCGAAAACCAGGAGTTAAAGGGACAACTGGGCAGGTGAGAAATATTTAGGTGGCAATCCTGACTTATTCTTTCAAATTCAATTTTATTTACTAGAACCCGGAGGCCATACATATGTTGTTTATAAAAGAAATATGACTTTTTCATCTATCTATATCTATCTATACCTATCTATCATCCATCTACACGCACAGTATAGATGTGTGTGTATGTATTATATGTTTAGAAGACAAAAGCAAATATAGTGTAAAAATTATTAAGAACTTAATTATGCTTGGTAATCGAAGTAAAAAAATTAGAAGGCTAATTTCTCTCTGGTGTTCATAATTTACAGAAACATCACGATACTGAACACCATAGTTGAAGAGAGGCTTGAACTTCAATTAAAAATGAACACCTTGAGGTTTGAAAACATCCAGCACATTGAAACCAAAGAGGCCATGGAAAAAGACTTCAGGGAAAGACTGAGCAGGTGAGAAAGGTTTAGACAGCAACCCTGACTTTCTCTTCCAGAATTTGATATTAGTTTCTCCTTAGCTCCCTCCCTTCACAGGGGATCTTCATAGCCACGTCCTCTATACTCAGGAGATCCGATGTTATACCCCTCCCCCCCAAGTACAGTTGAAATCCCATTGGGGAATGGATGGATTTCACATGGGGAAACAAGAAGCTGTCCCACAATGGGAATTTACATAAAATTTCAGTGGATTTTTTAGGATATTTTTAATTAGTTTTAATTTTAAACAAATCTAACTAGAAGACCCCTGTTCTGTCCCGGTAACAGTAGACATCACGAGACTCGTGGTTTCCACAAAAGAGATTTATTCACAAAAGCTGTAAGTTCATACATACAGACAGAACTGACAGAGCACAACACTTGCTCACTTTTATACCAAGAACCTGGATAATCCCACCAATCACTGCACCGCTTGTTTCCTGCTGTAAAACGAACTGTTTTGCTCAGGTGTGTCCGGGTCCCAGACTTGCCGGCTCCCGCAACAGTCATGTGACTACTTGCCATGCCGGCCCCCACCTTTGTACTGGCTAGCTCTTCAGCTCAGTACATTACACCCCCAAGGTCCCTTCCAGCTCTATTCTACTCTTAAATTTTACTCGGGTTTGATATTTTACAGAAGAAATATTTCGGATGAGTCTATGCAGATAGACATGCTCAGAAAAGAGAATCAAGATCTGAGTTGCAGGGTTCAAAAACAAGATGGGGAGAAGGCGGAACTCCTCAGAGAAAATAATGAATACAGAATAAATATTTTAGAGGAGAAAATGGCCCAGCTCAGAAAGGAGAATCAGAGTCTCCACTGGAATGGAAAGTAAGTTTTCACCAAATGAGGAGCTCCCGCGTGAAAATGCCACAGGCATTGGTGAATTTGCCACAGTCAGCAGGAACAAACACGGATGAAACCCATATATCACCAAGAACGGAGACATGCACGGCGAAACATGCTGGGCGTTGTTGTACGTGAACTCCACCAGCGTCAGCACATTCATCCAGTTGTCCTGCTGAAAATTCACGTAGCAATGTAAATACTGTTCCAGCATGGCATTCACTCATTCTTGCCTCCGTCTGTCTCCAGATGATGAGAGAGACACCGGCACCTGGAGAAGTTCCAAGAGCAGCCCCCAAAACTGGGCCATGAACAGGGTACCTTGGTCTGACACTATGCACTCAGGTAGGCCATGCAGCTGGAAAATGTGATGCACAGCCGTGCCGTAGGCAATCTCACCCATGACCCGAAATGGGCTATCTTGGTGAGCATGTCCAACAACAACAACACCGTTGTGGCTCCCTGCGATTTTGGGAGATCAGTGATAAAGTCCATGGATATGCTTCCCCAAGGCCTCTCTGGTGTGGGCAATGGCTGCAGAAGACCCAACAGGGGTCCTGACACATTCTTTGCTTGCCGACACTCCAGGCACAATAGGACATAGGTCTCTACGTCGTGACGAATCCGCAGGCACCAGAACACTCAGCCCACCAGGTACAAAGTTTTGAACATGCCAAAATGCCCCGCCACAGGGTTGTCATGACACTGGGGCAAGATCAGGCTTCGGGAGGGCCCCTCCAGCACATAAATCCTTCTCCAAAACCTTATCAAGTCCTTTGAGCATGACCAAGGGCCCAATAGGCATTCGACCAAGTCTAACTACGCTTCTCTGGCCTGGGCAATTTAGTCTTGATGCTGCACCAGCCTGATCTGCTCCTTCAGATCGACGGGCTCGTGGGTCACTGCGAACGTTTCCACCGGGATCACTGACCAGAGCAGCACCTTATCCCCCACCTGTGCATACTCTGGTTTGCGCAACAAGGCATCAGCTCTCTGGTTCCAGCCTCCCGGATTATAGGTTACTTGAAAATCGAAGCGGTTGAAGAAGAGAGACAATCGCATCTGCCGCTGGTTGAGCTTCCTGGCTGTATGCAAATGCTCCAGTTTCTGATGATCCGTCCACACTTCGATCTGGTGCTGATCCCTTTCTAAGTGGTGTCGCCACACCTGGAAGGCATTCAAGATCTACAGAAGTCTATGGTAGAGCTCCACACTCCACGCATTGAGATGATTTTCCCCCTCAGGGGGATCCTTTGATGGGAAGTGAGGGGACTCCTCTTCCTCTTTCCACCCATCGAGACTGAAATGGCTTCTCCTCTTGCCCGTTTGGCTACTTTTCCTCAGGCCTTTGAGGTCCCAATTGAGTCGGATATGAATCTCCTTCCAGGTCACGTCTGGTTCCTGGCAGTGACGTCAGATTTGGCTCTGAATAATTCTCATCAACTCCCTGATAAAAATAAAGAAAATCCCATTAAAATGCAAGAATGAGAGATCCGTCCATGTAAATTGTGTATTTGTGGCACTAGGTTCCTGCACTGGGGAGAGGGTTGGACTAGATGATCATGAAGGTGCCTTTCACGGCTCACATTCTATGATTCTCTGAATGTCTGCAATACAGGTAGTCCATTCATTTAGCAATTGTTGAGAGTTGTGACAAAGCTGAAAAACGCAACTTGGAAGCAGATCATTACAGTCATGTGATCGCAATCCAGGTGTTTGGCAACTGGCTCACACTGATGATAGTTGCAGCCTCCCAGGGTTGCCTGGTGACCATTTGCGATCTTCTCAGAGGCTCCCAACAAGCGAAGTCAATGGGGAAGGTTGCAAGTCATGGTCAGGCGACGTCTCCCTGTAGGATGAATTTCTCTGTCCCCATTGTGGTTGAAAGTCGAGGACTTCCTGTGCTGTGTTCCTCTAAAAGGATAAATCAGTTTGTGGGCCTCCCCAGAATATCCTTAATTCATGCTAAAACTGCCATGGTTGGTTGAGGTCTTTGACAGACAGACAGACAGACCCTCCCCCGGGTTGAAACCCTCCCTCAACACCCGCCCTGGGAATGGCTCCCTGGTTTCCCAGAGGAAGCCGGAGGGAGGTTTGGGTCCAGGTGAAGCAGGAGGGAGTTTCTGCGATTCGCTGTTCCTGCCTGAACCGGATCAGAAGGAGCGCCTGATTTGCATAATGACCTCCATGAAAATTGTCGTAAATTGGGTCTGCTTCGACTTGATGACTGCAACGACAGATGGCAGAAATTCCAGTCTCCACTGTGGGCATAAGTCAAGGACTACCTATGAATAGAATTAAGCAGGGGGGGGATTGGCCTGGATTTTGAGCCAAGCAATAAAGGGGCCACCTGCTTTTCGGCTCTCTGGTTGCCCAATGCGTGTCAGCCGGGGAAGGTCTCCTCCCTCTGGGCCTCCAGGCTGCTGGGCTGCTGGGCTGCATCTTCCTCCCCAAATGTTACATGATTTTACCAAGGCTGGATCTGAACACAATGGAAAATCTAATAATAAAGGTGAAATAGAAAACCTAAAGCCTCTGGATTTTTTTCCCCAGGAATGTAATTCCATGTAATTAATTTAATGGGTTTCAAGGAATCTAAAATGTCCTTGATAGTCCATAGTTTGGGGTGATATATACAAAGCTATCTGCAGAGGAAAGATTTTATGAGTCTATTTTGAATCAGAATAGAGCTGAAAGGGACCTTGGAGGTCATCTAGTCCAACCCCCTGCTCAAGCAGGAGAACCTATATCATTCCAGATAAGTGACTGTCCAGTCTCTTCTTAAAAACCTCCAGTGATGGAGCACCTACTACGTCTGGTGGCAAGCTGTTCCACTGGTTAATTACCCTCACTGTTAGGAAATTTCTCCTTAATTCCAGGTTGCTTTCTCTCCTATTTCCAACAATTGTTTCTTCTCCTGCCCTCTGGTGCTTTGGAGAATAAATTGACCCCCTCTTCTTTGTGGCAGCCCCTCAAATACTGGAAGACTGCTATCATGTCACCCCTAGCCCTCCTTTTCTCTGGACAAGCCATACTCAATTCCTGCAACCGTTCTTCTTCATGTGTTTTAATCTCCAGGCCTTTGATCATCTTAGTTGCTCTGTTTTGCACTTTTCCCAAAGTCTCAAAATCTTTTTTGTAATGTGCTGACCAAAACTGGATGCAGTATTCCAGATGTGGCCTTACTAAGGATTTATAAAGCGATACTAATGCCTCCTGTGATTTGGATTCTATGCCTCTGTTTATACAACCAAGGATTGTATTAGCATTTTTGACTGCTGCCACACACTGCTGGCTGATTTACCGTTTCCCACAAGCTGCAGAATGAGAGAAGCAGCGTCTCTTTTGCTCTCACCCTTCATAATTGCCCTGGAGGTGCTCTGAGGTCCTTTCTTTCCCCTTTTCTCTCTCTGGGGTCCCTTCCTGGGGCTCATGAGGAGCATCCGACCTTTCCCGGCCATCATCGGATCAGGCGGGAAAGAAGCCCCAAAGGAAAGAAACTCCTGCCTTGGCTGTGATCGGGGCTCGGAGGGGACAGGACACCCACATTCTGGACAGGGAAGCTGGATGGCTTGAGAGAGGAGTGAGGGAATCCATTTGGGCCAAAGTGGAGGCTCCTTCCCTCAATAGAGATGGAGGCCTCAGACACAACCTGTCCCCCATTTTCTGGGCTGCTCTCTCATCAGCCCCCAGGAAGATCAAGGCCATGAACACATAACAACCCCTAGGAATTTCAGGAGTTGGTACATTCCAACGGCTCTCTGCCTACCCAGAATCCCCCTATCCAAGTGGTTCAGACCGAAGAAACTGCTTGGAGAAGCAGCAAAACCTCTCAAATAATAAAAAATAAATCCAGTTGCCACGACTCCATTTCCAGACATCCATCTTAAGGTTATCATAGTTAATAATAGGATAGCATAGCATAGCATAGCATAGCATAGCATAGCATAGCATAGCATAGCATAGCATAGCATAGCATAGAATAGAATAGAATAGAATAGAATAGAATAGAATAGAATAGAATAGAATAGAATAGAATAGAAATAACTTTATTTTCACTTTAAATGTACACTAATGGACATACATTAAAATGAAGTTTCATTGCATACAGCTCTCAAACGGTCATCACTGTGGGAAAAAGAGCCTATTGTTTTTGCAGAAACTAGAAGGGCAGGCTAATCCTTGGAAGAATCCAATGTATATATTTCTAATCTCATGAATTCTGCTTAAGCATGGAAACTGAACGTAGGAGCCGGGATCAGAGGCCCCTGCAATGCTCAAAACTAGCTTTAACCAGAATTAGTTGGCACGGTGGTTGATTCAGAGGCAGCCCACAGGAACTAATAGCTATAAAAGGTCATTTGTAAATAAGGGCAGGGGGTGATAGAATTTTGGAGTGGGAGATGTAATCAGGGGCGGGGAATAATGTATTCACTTTAGGCGCTTCGGATAGGTTGTGACGGCCTGAGTACTCAGCCAATGAGGGAAACGTGGGAGGTAAATTTGTGATGGTTATAGGGAATATAAAGCAATTATATTGATGATTTTAAGGTGTGTCCACTGTACCTGCGAGTACGTGATACACCCTCTTTGCAAAGTAGTAAAAATAAAATACTATTGTTTTCTCTTGGAACTTTTGGCTGGTGATTGTTTATTCCAAACTAGACAACAAATCCCACACCATCTCCAATATATTACAAAATTTTACAAAAAAAATTGCATATACCCACAGACCCACATATATTCTATGACACAGAAAACAACACAGTGTAGTTCAGATGTATACATGTACATGGCGACAAAAACGCATCTTGCGAGTTTACCAGACGGACGGCACAGGGAACAAAGCGGTTACAGAATCTGCTAGCCCTGCTGGAAATACTCGGAAACCTCCTCCCGGAGGGGAGCAACAGGAACAGGCCGTGAAGTGGGGTGGGGTGGGGTCTCTAACTATTCTCGGAGCTCTAAGCACACAGGAGCGCTTGTAAGCAGCATCCTGAATAACGGAAACGAGCTTCCTACGATCTTCTCGGCTGTCCTCACCACTCTCTGTGTGGACCTTCTATCTGAGGCTCTGCTGCCACCAGACCAAACAGTGATGCAGTTTGTTAAAACTCCTCCAATCCTGCCTGTGTAAAAAGTGGCCAGGACAGGAGGAGAAAGATGTGCTCTCCTCATCCGACGCAAGAAATGCAGATGCTGGTTTGCACGCTTCACTAAGGATGACGTGTGGAGAGACCAAGTCAGATTGTTAGTTATCTGCAGCCCTAGATACTTAACACTGTTGACCACCTCTACATCTGCATCCTTGATACTGAGTGGAGCATAACTATGCCGGCTCTTTCTAAAATCTACAGTGATCTCCTTTGTTTTATTAACATTTAGAACCAGGTTACTCTTATTGAGAAACACTGCTCTAGAGACACAATAGTTCAATGATGGAGGCCTTGGTGCTTTAAACGTTTTGGATCAAGGCTGCAGACACTTTGCCTCAATGGATGAAGGGATGAGGCAGGCACACGTGTCCTTCAATGTCATATTTTTCTTGAGATACCTAAAAGGCAGCCTTAGGGATGGGCATTTTCAGGTCCTTGTCCTAGAAAGTGTTGGACAACTGATATGGAGTCATGGTGGAAACTGGAGAGTGCAGGGCTGTGTCAGAGTGATTGGAAAGAATTTGAGACATTTAAAGTTATTTCTCCTTAAGATTGCAGAGCCATAAGTACAGGTAGATCTCGGCTTATAACCATAGTTGGGACTGGAATTTCTCCCACTAAGTGGTATGGCAGTTAAGAGAGTCACCATGTGACCACGCCTGATTTTACAACCTCTTTCACCACTGTCATTAAGTGAGTCCAGCTTCTCCCATTGACTTTAATTGTCAGAAGCTGGCTGGGAAAGTCGCAAAGGGTGATCACATCACCCCGGGATGCTGCAACCCTCGTGCGCACAGGCTGGTTTCCAAGCGCCCGGTCGTAGCCAGGAAAGGGAAGCTTCAGGCTTGGGAGGTCCAGGACACCTGAAATCTGAAATCCGTGTCCTGCCAGCCTACGAGGCGCAGGGCTCTGTCGATTCCAAGCTGGACCTGGAGGGAGGAGAGAGGTTGTCCCCCCCCCCACCGTTGACCTCCTCAATACTTCAGAGATTGTCCTGGGAGCAAGGAGGATTCTCATCCGATCCCTGGAAGGGAAGGATTTTCTCCTGCCCATTCCTTCCCCTCTCTAAACTTACAACCACAATTGGGTTGTAAATTGCTGAGGTCATGAGCCAAGTTGGACCTGATTTTATGAAGGTTGTTAAGTGAATCACCACTGTCATTAAGTGAGTGGTTGTAAAGCGAATCAGGCTGTGATTAAGCAACTCCGGCTTCCCCAAAACTGGCAAAAAAGGGTCACAGATTGTGATCAGGTGACTGCAGAATGCTGGATCAGTCCTGCCCATCAAGCCCATCGGAAGGGTCCCCTCAGTCTGTGTCAGCTGCCTGAAAAGAGGAAGGGGAAAGGAAAGGAAACCCTTCTGCTTTCCTTCTCTTTGGATGGTTTTGCAACTGCAAATAACTGAAGAGGAATCAGCCTGATCTACACAAAACGTCAGAGATCAAACCAGTGAAAACGCCGCCCTCTTCAGAAGTCTCTGTCTGTCTGTCTGTCTGTCTGTCTCTCTCTCTCTCTCTCTCTCCCTCTCTCTCTCCCATTTTTTCCCTTACATGCAGTTTTTCTCCCTGATCAGCTGCCATAAAGTGTCTGGAGCACATTTGTGACCTTCCCTTACGCAGATCTTACATTCGGGAGCAGAGCGAAGACCAGCCAGCCGGCCTAACAAAACCACCGACCCAAAATCCCATGGAGGATCAGTCAGTCCCAGCCAGATCCGGTCCCTGTCCCAGTGGAAGAGCGAGGGACCCCACGGGAGGGCCAGTCTGAGAAGTCGGACAGGGGGCAGAGCGAGCCTCTCCCAGGACGACAGAGCCGCGGGAATGGCCATCATGGGGGGATCGTCTGCAGATTCCCAGCTTCCTTCAGGCCCTCCAGCTCAGCCCGGCTGGGTCCACAGAGGGCTTGGCCGAGGTCCGAAGGGTGCTGGAGCCACTCCGGGGCTGCGGGGTCCTCTGGCGGGGGCAGCAGTGGCTGCGGAGGGAGTGGTGGATCCCTGGGGCTCCTGAGGAGGAACGGTGCCCCCTGTGGGAAGGGCCAGGCAGCCCTCCTGTGAGACTAGCGGGGGATATCCTGGCAGGCAAATTTGGGACCACCCAGCCGAGCGAAGGAAAAGGAGGTGCTTGGAGCTGGAGAAGGGTGGGGGACAAATGCGGGGTGCCCGGTGTCAACCCTGCGACTGAGCATGGCTACAGCCATTTTCCTGCTCATTCTGCGTTGCCACATAGAACGGATGGGGGAGGGGGTTTCCCAGGGGCTTCGCTAGTCATAATCATCTTTTGTCCCGTGAGAACCAAGGTCATCGGTTGTTCCCGAGCCGGCAGGCTGGGCGTTGTGGAAAAAGCCCGCCAAATGACTGCATTGGGGAACGTAGTTTCTTGCATAGCTTTATGGGTGGGATTTCTAACTTTGTATTGGGGAATTGTTACGTGTGTATCCAGACTTGGTTTCACTCTTGACCGTGCTGATACTTTGTAACTAATAAACATGTTCATTGAGGAATTTTCAAGCCTTGGAGTTCTGCTTTATTCGTACCTATCTGTCGGAACCATGAAATCCGGCTTTTCTCGGGGGGAAGGAGGGAACCCCCTCCCCTGCACCACCACCCCTCCAGGGCTCCTCCCGCTCTTGGACCCAGGTACCACGCTCACACCCCCGTGGCTCCTCTGGCTGCTCTCCTGGCAGGGGGTGCCACAGCCTCTGGAGATGGAGGAGCCCCTGCGCGGCCCAGGGGGGAAGAGGTGAAGGGAGCACCCGCTGGTAGAGAGCCCATCCGACCGCCCCTAACTCTCGGCCCGCTGTGCTCCCACCGGCTCCCGGTGAGACTCCCGGCTGGTCCCAAGGAGGCTCCTGCAGGGAGGAGGCGCTGGGAAGGAAAACGGGGCTCGGGCGGCCTGCCTGCGAGGGCTGGGGGTGGCACTGCCTGACCTGGGCACCAGGGGGTGGGGAGGGACAGGGGCTTGAGTGACAGTTATCTGTTCAGGTGAGGGGAGGGGGGAGCCAGGAGGCACAGAAGGAGCCTTTTGTGTTGGGGGGGCAGGAGTGCCTGGGGAGGATGCAGGAGGGAATCAAAGCCAGCTGAGGGACTTTCTGCCAATCACTGGAGTTTTAATCCCACCTTCAAAATAAAGGTGGGATTGGAGCCAAGTGACTTGGAGCCAATCATCGGGGGACTGAGTTCTAGTCCTGCCTTATGCATGAAAGTCAGCTGGCTCTGAGTTCTAATCCTCAGGCATGAAAACTTCCTGAGTGACTTTGTGACAATAACCAGGAGCCTCTTGAATTCCAGTCCCACCTTAGTCCTTTTTGATTGGGGTGTGAAACTTGGAAAAAAATTCTCAGATTAATGTGGGATACCAGAATTAGGGATTCCTAGATAGTGAGATGTCTGAGTGTCCAATATTGTGTGGTGTCATGGAGGAAAGTGAAATTCTGCGGAAACACTCGTACCATGTTGGGCAAAGCCATAAGTCTCTGCCTTCAGCTTGTGAGCAAACCAGAGGCATCTCTGTGTGGTCACTGAGAATCTTAGATTAAGCTTGGTCTGATCCATCAAAGCTTTTTTTACCTGCTTAAAACGGAATTTGCAAAGGGATTTGATCAGCAATTAGAAGCTATTCTGAAACCTCAGATTGATTATTGATTCATCAGCAATCTGTGTGGCTGGAAAACAGAATAGCTTCCATGGGTGCCTCTTCCTGCAAACCTAGATTTTCCCACCCTTTTGCACCTCCTTCTTGGACCTGGATGAATACACAGCATTGAACGCTCCTGCTTCAGTCCAGACTACTCAGTCAAAGATGCGGCTGCCTTCAGACAGGATCCCTTCAGTCTCCTCCTGGGGAAAGTCTCAGGGTCCTCTTTCCCTGCATATCTTCTCCAACCTTTCACAGACAAGCCAAGCTTGGAAGAGCAGCAGAGAAATGTTTTATGTACAAATTGTAGAGTGGGAAATTAAAGTGCCTGAAAACTGCTATTTTATTTCTCTGGTTGATGAAAAGGAAAATAAATACAGAGGAAATTTCTTAAAGGTACACACCAAAATAAAAACAATCCCAAGCTATAATAATAATAATAATAATAATAATAATAATAATAATAATAATAATAATAATAATAATAATAATAATAATAATAATAATAATAATAATAATAATAATAATAATAATAATAATAATAATAATAATAATAATAATAATAATAATAATAAAGTTGGAAGGGACCTTGGAGGTCATCAAGTCCAACCCCCTGCTCAGGCTGGAAACCCTACACCATTTCGGACAAATAGCTGTCCAGTCTCTTCTCAAAAACTTCCAGTGTTGGAGCATTCACCACTTCTGGAGGCAGGTTGTTCCACTGGTTATGAGAGGGATGGAGATTTCCCTCCCCAGCTGAAAGCCGGTCAAACATGGCATTTCACATCATTCCGGCATCTCCTGGAGAAGATCAGGCAACCCAGTTGGTGCTTGGTTCCCACAGCTTCTTCCTGACCTCTTTTCCTACTCACTCACTCTCACACAGGCATTTTTAGCTGCTGTCAGTAGGAAGAAGTGCCCACATTATTTTTTATAAGGTGTCACATTCCGTAGCAAATTCCTCTGAATGACTTTCACAGAGTTCTCTTTAGCAAGATTTATTGAGCTGAAAGGAAAAGGAGCTACAAGAATTCGAGTCGTTTAACATGTTCCCATTTTGAAACACAAAGATACGATTTTCTTTGACTCCTGAATACTATCTAGCTGTAAGATGTTCCTTTGTGTTCAGGTCTGGCCTCAGAAGGATAATGTGGCACTTGGGGATGAAGATGCAGCCCAGCAGACCAGCACTGGAGGCCAGGATGGAGAAGACCTGAACAGCCACCATGTATTTCCCTTTGGTGCTCAGGTAGGTGGGCACAAAAGTCACCCAGACACTGCAGAAAACCAGTATGCTGAAGGTGATCAGCTTGGCTTCGTTGAAGGCCCCAGGCAGATTCCTGGCCAGGAAAGCCACAGTGAAGCAGATGGCAGCCAGGAAGCCCATATAGCTGAGGGTGATGTAGAACATGACAACAGCCCCTTCGTTGCATTGCAGGATGATCTCTCCAGGCTGGGAGTGGAGGTCAGAGTCAGGGAATGGGGGAGAAACTCCCAGCCAGATGGAGCAGATGATCATTTGGACTGTAGAACAAGAAAGGATGATGGAGTTGGCCAAGCTCTTCCCCAACCATCTCTTCACTCGGTTTCCTGGTTTTGTGGCCAGGAAAGCCAGCACCACCATGATGGTTTTGGCCAAGAGAGAAGAAATGGCAACTGAGAATATGATGCTGAAAGCCGTTTGTCGGAGAAGGCAGTTGGCTTTCCTTGGTTGACCAATGAAAAGAAAAGGAGACAAGAAGCAAAGCAGGAGGGAGACCAGGAGGATGTAGGAGAGGTCCCGGTTGTTGGCTTTCACAATGGGAGTTTCTAGGTGTTTAATGAAGATGATTAAGACAAGGCCTGTGGTTAGGAACAAGAGTAGAGCAAAAGAGACCAGGATGATGCCGAGAACTTCTTCAAAAGACAGGAAGGTTATAACTTTGGGGATACATTGGACTCTGTCCATATTTGGATATTTATCATCCGGACACTTGGTGCACTTTTCTGGATCTGAGAAAGTCAAAAACCAGTATTTCTTTAATATTCTGGTTTTTTACATTTCAAGAAATACCTTTTTTTGGGAGAAATGTTCCAGGAACATTTTCCAAGATGTGTTGCTTAACCATTCCACAAAAACAAAACT
Organism: Azemiops feae; assembly: GCA_023970755.1. NCBI lineage: Eukaryota > Metazoa > Chordata > Lepidosauria > Squamata > Viperidae > Azemiops > Azemiops feae. The sequence goes on along the minus strand of JALGBA010000561.1, from coordinate 164,988 downwards.
GATGATATAATTTTCTAATACCTATGTAGCTACGGTATCTGAAATTGGAGGATTTCTAGTTCATTTTGAATAAACAAAAAAGAGTTGAGCTTCAATGCATGTTTTAATTTGCACTTTCATCAAAATGCTGTGGATAAATCCAGTTCCAGAAAGCCTGACCTTTCCTGTGGTGTCACCCACCTTCCCGAGTGGAGATGGTCCCCTCCGGACAAGGAACGCAGTCGTAGCAGCAAACTGGCTCTCCTTCTCGCACCCGCTTGACAAATCCAGGATGACAATTTTCCACACATTTGGACTGTGGCAGAGACTGAGCAGAAAAAATAGGAATGCCAAAGAAAATACGTTAGGACTCACCATCCATGGAAAAGGAGAGGAGAAATGGACATTAGACAAGTAGATTCTGGGCTTTACTTAGGTGAACATGAAATCTCTGACTCCTTCCAATCAGGTGTAGGAGATGGGACCCTGGCAGATTCTTTCCTTAGTTCCTCCCTTTTGCTTCTGGCATAACACATTGCAACAAAGCCCTTTTCTAGTTAATAAAGTCTGGAGGGAGGGAATTGAGAAAAGAATTAAGCATTAAGTGACAAACAATCGGTTACTCCTAATGGTTGTATTAAAAGGCATTCCTCTACTTTTCATACATCCATGGCAATAAATTTGTTGTCAAAGATTTATTAAATTGTTATTTTATTAGATTTATTTAAGTAGAATAAAATGTGATTAAGAAGGAAATTCTGACCAGTAGGATCTGGAAAGGTTTCTTCTGGACTACATAAAGCCTTGCAAAGCTGCTCCCCTTTGACACTCGTTCAAAAGAGTCTCCCACTTAAGATATAAAGGAAAAATTCCACATAGATTGTAGCTGTCAACTTTAAAGCAGATGTTCTTTCTTGATTTGTATTTTTATTTGTTCAATTCCTATGGCTGCCATGCTGCTGAAATAAGATTAAGGGTGAGAGCTCCTTGGCGCTCTCTGAGCTTGCTTGTTTGCTTACAGATGTTTCATTACTCATCCATACTGGTCATCTAGCACTGATAATGTTACCTAGTTTGGGTAATGAAACGTCTGCAAGAAAACAAGCAAGCTCAGAGAGCACCAAGGACCCCTCATGTCAACCCAGAGCTACAAATATTCTCCTTTATTAAGACTAAAGGTTTCTGCATAGATTCTAGAACTCTAGTGAGATTGAGATGAGATCATGAGAACTTGTTCCTGAAAAATATTAAATCTTTGGCTGCAACCGATGGGACCTGAGTGTGAGTCCTGTGTCAGAAGGAGATATTTCTAAGGCCCCTCCAGTTATCCAAGAAAAGGTCCTTTGTGTTCAAGAGCTGCAATTAGGAGACTCCAACTGGCATGGAAAGACAGACCCACATTTAATATTAGTTCAATTGGGCAACTCTTTTTCGCCCAGGGGGAGTGAAGGAAGCTAAGACTCAGGATGAACAATGCCATTCAAGGGATTTTCAGATGAAGACCCTCTTAATAGCCAAAGGTCAAATCTAAGTAGCCTTTCCTGTAAAAATCTCTCTCCTGATATCAGGAAGATCTTTTCTTTGAATGAAAGTTGTGTTTAGGTGTTTCAGGTTTCTGGGTCAAGGGATTATCTCACTGTTCACTGTCATTTTATGTGAAGTGAAAGTCTTGGACCTCCTTCCTGGGGGCAGAAGCCCAATTGCTCCCCCCAGTTGGGTGAAAGACAGACATGGCTAATTTGACCAGGTCTGGACTCCTTAAAAATATCACAGACCATGGACCTGCCCTTTCAGGGAGCCATTTTCCAATGGCCTCTCCCTAAGTGGGACAAGATGAAGCTTCTCTCCCAATGGGACCAGCAGGAGCTCCATCCAGTCATGATCCAATTTCATCACATTCAGTCCAAACCTCAATTCAGGGACTGTTCAACAGAATTCCCTCCCACTTTGCTATTTGAGGACAAGCAAACCTGACCTTATTAACAACACAACCTCCAGCACTTGAGGGTTTCCCATCCCAAGTTGGACATGGCTGAATCAGCTAAAAACTGTCTTCAATATTACAGCAGCTGAAGAACACCTTGGTCAACAGTACTGAAGCCTCCCAAGTGGTCTATAGAAAGAAAACTGTAAGGTTTCTGCTCCCCGTGTTCAATTCTCAGTGAAGGTCACTGACCCTGGTAACTAGCCTTAGTACACATGAAATGGGTCCTAAATCTTTGGAAAAAGAGGAAAGACACCAACATTTCTCCGACCTTGTTGAGCAAGTTTAGCTGTGAAAGAGCATCTTCATCAATAGTAAGTCTCTGTTTCTCCAAACTCCCCATTTGCTGCTCGATTGGATCCTCCTTGGGGAGAATCAACAAGCTGAAGATTCCCAGATCTGCTGCTACATCTCCATGTTGATCCAAGTATAGTTTCATATCAGAAATATTGTAAAACTCATTCTTCTGCAGGAAAGGATGGAACTACAATGGGAACATCCAGGAATTTTAAAATCTGAACCCTTTTTTTAAAATCCCATTTAGCCTTTACACATTTGAATCTTTCTTCTGCAGTTGTCTAACATCAAAATATGCTTATTTAGAAAAACAGGTGCTTCTGCTATCTTCATAAATAAAAAAGAAAGGTTCAGGAAAATTTCTCAACCATATACTGGCAAAATATATATTAACAAAATATAATTCATGCAATTGGTATGTTATGGTTCCGAAGGAAGAGGCTTTTCAAAGAAACTTGACGCATTGTTTTCCTTTAAGAATCTTTTTATGGCAACATAGCTTCGGCACATACATAAGCGAAGCCAAAATCTGAACCCTCCTACTTCATCCCACAGTATCTGAGCACATTTCCCTCCCTCATTTGACAGTCATTAATCACATTCTCCAATTAGTTTAAACTGTGAACTTTCCCTCCCCTTCCATAACGCGCCATATTTTATCTCCTCGTATTACATCCAGCTTTGAAGATGTTCTGCTGAAATATTGCTATGGCTAACTAGTTCCCAAGCACATTCTTCCACTCCCCCCCTCCATACTATCTAACAGTGGCTCTAAAGTAATACACAGGTTAAATAGCAAATGTCTGTATCCACATATAATGTCAGGCAAAAACATTCGATGTTAGCAGCATTGACATCCGGCCCCTCTTAAAAAAACGACAGATCCTGTAATGTAAACAAAAGCATATGTTAATGATTAGTTTTTGGTTTGTTGGGGTGTTTTGCATGAAATCTCTTGACGAGTCTGTCAGCTTCCACCTCGCTTGATTTCACCCAGGTGGCTTCAGATAACGGGTACCCCTTCCATTGTACTAAGTACTGCAATTTGCCTTTAAAAATTCTAGAATCAAGAATAAGTTTCACTTCATAATGGGTCTGTCCTGCAACTACAAGGGGCCCAGGTGCTTTCTTCGGGGGAGGTCTTAAAGTGCAGCCCCGATAAGGTTTTAATAAGCTACTGTGGAAGACAGGGTGAATTTTACCCAAAAGTCTAGGGAGTTTCAGTTTTATGGTGACCGGATTGATGACCTTTACAATAGGAAAAAGCCCTAAGAATTTCGGTCCTAACTTCTTGCTGGGTAATTTGAGGCGTAAATATTTGGTAGACAGATAAACCTTTTCCCCAACTTGGAATGTTCTTTGGGGAGCCCTCTTTTTGTCAGCTTGCTTTTTATAGGTTTCAAAAGTCTTTTTTAAAGCAGATTTAGTGTTTCTCCAAACTTCCTCCCATCCCCTCACCCATTGGTCAAGTGTCTGGGAAGCGGTTGGCACTTGGAGATATTCAGGTATTGGACTGAACTCTTTGCCTGTGGCTACTCTGAAAGGTGTGTAGCCGGTGCTGCTGTGCACAGAATTGTTGTACGCCACCTCTGCAAAAGGGAGAAGGTCAGTCCAGTTCGTCTGTTGATAGGACACGTAGAATCTGAGATATTGCTCCACCATTTTGTTAGCGTATTCTGCAGCTCCATTGGTGGCCGGATGAAAGCAGATGATAAGCCTGTAGATGATCCAATTAATTTAAGAAAACTCCTCCAAAACTGCACCCCCCTGTCTGAGATTATTCGCTGAGATTATTCGCTTAGGGGCGCCGTGCAGTTGGTAGATATGTTTCAGGAACAATTTAGTCAGTCGTTGGGCAGTTGGGAGTCCTTTGCAGGTGATGAAATGAGCCTGCTTCAAAAAAAGGTCTATTACAGTCCAGATGACAGTATTTCCTTTACGTTCAGGTAGGTCTATGATAAAGTCCATAGCTATTTCTTCCCAGGGTTGGGAAGGGTCTGCCACTGGCTGCAGTAACCCTGGGGTTTTCCCCGGGATTCTTTTCATTGTGGCACATACAGTACAACTCTTCACATAATTTTCCACATCCCGTTTCAGTCCCGGCCACCAAAATTGCCAGCGGGTGAGATGTAGAGTTTTTAGATATCCAAAGTGTCCAGCCTGTTTTACATCATGGCTGTGTTTGAGAGCATTAAGATGGAGGGATTCGGGCAAATACAGTTTCCCCCCCTTGTAAGGCAAACCATCCCGGCACGTCAAGGAGGTTTGATTATCTTTGAACCATTGATCAGTGAGGAGCTCTCGTTTTATATTCTTTGCTCCAGGGTCATCCAGATTAGGGACCCTGTGAGGCGTGATTTGTGCAACAGGTTGTGGATTGGAGATAATCGCCTCATTAAGTTCTTCACATTCGCTTTTGTATTGGGGCAATCTAGATAGCGCATCAGCTAGGAAGTTTTTTCCTCCTGGTATGTACTTTAGAGTAAAGTTGAAGTGGTTAAAGTACTGTGCCCACTGTACTTGCTTTGGGGACAATTTGCGGGGAGTTTTCGGTGCCTCTAGGTTTTTGTGATCTGTCCATATTTCAAATGGCACCTTGCTCCCTTCTAGTTAGTGTCGCCAGTTTAACAGCCCCCATCTAATTGCGAAGGCCTCCTTCTCCCATATTGCCCATCTCAGTTCACTTTCCGTAAATTTTTTGAAGGTGTAGGCGCAGGGTTGCAGGACTCCATTCTTATTCTTTTGAAGTAATACAGCTCCAACTGCCACATCGCTAGTGTCAGCTTGTATTAGAAAGGGTTCCCCTGGGCAGGGGTGCTTTAGGACCAGTTCAGCAGCAAATACTCTCTTTAAATTCTCAAAAGCTGTTTGACAGTTCATAGTCCATGCTAGTGGTTGGCCCGGTCGCGGCTTCCCTCCTTTTTTGCCTGTTTTGAGTAAATCTGTAAGGGGTAGGGCAATCTTGGCAAAAGAGGGGATGAATTGACGGTAGAAGTTGGCAAAACCTAGAAAGCTCTGGAGCTGTTTGCGGGTTTTTGGGGGCTGCCATTCAATTACAGTTTTCACCTTGGCTGGGTCCATCTCAATGCCCTTGTGGGAAATTCTGTAGCTGAGGTAATCTAATCGGGTCTGGTGAAATTCACATTTTGACAATTTGGCATAAAGCTTGGCATTCAATAGTTTCTTTAACACTTCTCTCACCAGCTTTATGTGATCAGTCATATTCATGCTGTATATAAGGATATTGTCAAGGTACACCAGAACCCCTTTGTACAAGTGATCATATAGGACCTCATTAATCAACTGCATGAATACGGCTGGGGCCCCCTGTAGTCCAAATGGCATGACCTTGAATTGATAGCTCCCCATGGGGCAGTTGAAGACAGTCTTCCACTCGTCTCCCTCCTTTATTCTCACTTGGTAATATGCCTCTCTCAGGTCTAATTTAGTGAAGACACTCCCCTTAGCCAGATGAGTTAATAAGTCCTGTAGGAGGGGGAGGGGGTATTTGTTTTGCACACTTACAGCGTTGAGACCTTATGGTCTACGCAAAGATGAAGAGACCCATCTTTTTAAAAAAAATAACACGGGGGCTCCCACGGTAGATTTGGCCCGTTCAATGAACCCCCTCACTAGGTTTTTATTCACGTATTGCTGCATCTCTTCCATTTCGAGGGAGGACATAGCATACATTCTCGGGCGTAGGAGCTTGGCTCCTGGCACCAGTTCGATAGAACAGTCATTGGGCCTGTGAGGGGGTAGGACATTGCATTCATTTTCACTAAATGCCTCCGCTAAGTCCCGGTATTCATTGGGGATGAGTGATTCGTCTGGTGATGGTGAGGCAGTTATAAGTGCTCGCTCATTAGGTGGCCTAAAGTGTTCCGCAACGTCTGTTGAATCGGGGGGGTGGGGGGTTGGTCCTATTGATAGCCTCACAGTTCTCATCCCTTTCTCCCACCAGATAAATGGCTTCCATTTGTCCAATCAGGCTAATCCTAGGATCACAGCCTCAGTCAGTTTTGGAGCCACTAAGAAGCGTATGAACTCCCAGTGCTCACCTATTTCTAGGTGTAGAGGCTCAGTTAGTTGTGTGACAAAAGTTCCTCCCATCAGGGAGCCATCGGCTAGCTCAAACCTCATTGGCTTGGAGAGCGATTTTGCTCATATTCCCAATTTCATGGTAAAGGGCAAGCTAATGATACATCGGGAGCATCCAGAATCAACTAGCACTTTTAAGTCTGTCTGTGCTCCTGACTTAGGGCTGATTAGCCTTGCAGGCAGTGAAAAAGAGGGATGGGTCGACTCACCATTGGGTTGTTCTCTCCTTCGTCATCACTGTCAAAAAAGGGTAGAGTGGGGGTGGATCCAGCTTCACTTCCGCTGTCCTCCTGTGTAGGGGAGGTAGCTTGGGCAACCAGTTGCTGTGTGATCCCGCTGGATTTTTCTCTCGACGGCTGCTGGCCAGGTCTCTTCCTCACTGCAGGTCCCGGTCTGCTCTGCTGCTGGGGGTAGGGAACCGGGCAGTTCGATGCTCGATGTCCCTGCTGTCCGCATCGGAAGCATGTGATCGGTGGACCTACAGGTGGTCTGGGTCTTTCAGCGGTCGTAGCCATTGGGGGCTTTTGGGGGGGGGTGGTTGTCGTCTGGGTTGCTCTGGTCTTATCTCAGGTTCAGGTGGGGGAGGCTTCTTATAGCGGGTGAGTTGAACGTCTAGCTTCACCACTGCCTGGTACCACTTGTGCAGTTGATCAGGTACTGCTCAATAAATGCAGGCCTGGGAGAGGTGGTCATCTAGGGATTGCTCAGGCCACCCCTCTATTCGACCGGCTATCTTGTGGAATTCACGCACATACTCTGGGGCAGGTCTGCCGGCTTGTTTTATTTTGTGGATTTGTCCTTCTGCTCTAAGGCTAATGGAAGGGTCCTCAAATCTTTCTCTCAGCCCTAGGAGGAAGAGGTGGGGATCATCTAATTTGGGGGCTTGCTCATTATATAAATTGTTTAGCCATTCGGATGCCTCTCCCTCTAGGTTGGACGCAATCACATCGACCATGGCACCTGGGTCTGGGTAGAGATAGGCCCAGTGGTTTAAATGAGAACGTACTTGGTTGAGGAAAAAAATTAGCTTGTCTGAGTCCCAATCGAAGGTTGCTCTGAAGGGTGGGCCAATTATAGGGCTGTTGTGGGCCCCACTGTGGCTGTTGCTGCTGGGCCCACCCTTGTTGCTGATTTAACGGCTGCTGAGCTCTCCACTGTAGGGGTGGCGCTCCCAGTTGTGGCTGGCCCCACCCTGGTTGCTGTTGTATGCCCAGGGGTCGCACGTTTGGGGGCTGCGGTCCTCAACCCTGCTGTGGTTGCAGTACTGGCAGTACTGGCCTCTCGAATCATGGGAGGTTTTCTAAAGGTTGCTGAATAGGTGGGGGCAGTTGCTGCCTTCCCTGTTGTTGGCCTGCGGAGGATGACGGCGCCCTCTGCTGCTGTAGGCCCCTCCACAGTTGCTGGGCCTCTCTCATTTGCGGACCCATCTGCTGTTGCTCTCCTGGCTTTGGCACCACCCCAAGCTGCTGTAAGGCTTCTATTAGCTGACGCACGCTCAGAGGCCTTTGATCCTCCATCTGCGGGGGCTGCCAAACTCCCCATTGAGGCAGGGGGCCCAGGCTGGGTTTCCCTCTCTCTGTAGGGCTGGAGGCCCTGGCAGGGGGCTCCAGGGATTGGAAGACTGTTTGGTCTGCGAGGGAGGGGCTGGGGGCCTCTCTCAGCAGGTACTGTTCTGCGCCCCTCACTTTTAATGTTTCAAATCTTTCTGCCAAATTCTCCACTGACTGACTATGAGTGGCAGTTGGATATCTCCACTCACCCGAGTCTTCAGTGGCAGAAGGCTTGGCAGCTCTCCACTGGTGTGGGGGATGTAATCTGTGAGGATCCCTTTGTTGTGGCTCCAACTCATCCGTCTTGGAAGTCTTTGAAGATGGGAAGGCTGTTACAAAATCTCTGGATTCCACGCCCGAGCGTGGAATCTTCCAGTCTGAAGACCAGATCAGCTCTCCTAATCTCTTTGGCCTTGCTCCCAGCTGGGGGATTTGCGAGGGTTCTCTCTCTACTGGCTTGTTCGCTGTTGCTCTCCCCTCTGGGGAACTTGTTGCTGCAGGGGTGCTGATCTCAGGCAATTCTTCTTCTTCCATGATGTTCTTTTCTCCGAATCTTTGTCAGTCTATTCCTTCAGTTTTAGGAATAGCAACTGGGGTTCGGAACCCCTAAAAGTCTGAAATGTTTGTTGGATTTTGGCTTGATGTTATGGTTCCGAAGGAAGAGGCTTTTCAAAGAAACTTGAGGCATTGTTTTCCTTTAAGAATCTTTTTATGGCAACATAGCTTCGGCACATATATAAGCGAAGCCAAAATCTGAACCCTCCTACTTCATCCCACAGTATCTGAGCACATTTCCCTCCCTCATTTGACAGTCATTAATCACATTCTCCAATTAGTTTAAACTGTGAACTTTCCCTCCCGTTCCATAACACGCCATATTTTATCTCCTCGTATTACATCCAGCTTTGAAGATGCTCTGCTGAAATATTGCTATGGCTAACTAGTTCCCAAGCACATTCTTCCACCACCACCCCTTCATACTATCTAATAGTAGCTCTAAAGTAATACACAGGTTAAATAGTAAATGTCTGCATCCACATATAATGTCAGGCAAAAACATTCGATGTTAGCAGCATTGACATGGTAAGTTATAGGGAACATTCTAGAGCAGACGACAAATAAAATGAATCACAGAAAAAAAGAGATTATTCATAAACGTCTAGAAAACATCAGGCTGATTATGAGAAATTGTTTGTTTAGTGACCATGCAAAGTTACAAGGGCACTGAAAAAAGTGACTTATGACAGTTTTTCAGACGCTCATTGCAGCATCCCAAGGTCACGTGATCAAAATCAGAATTCTTGGCATGTACTTATGATGGTTACGGTGTTTGAGGGTCACTTGATCTCCTTTTGGGGCTTCTGACGAGCAAAATCAACAGGGAAGCAGGATTCACTTAACAACCGTGTTACTTGCTTAACAACTCCAATGGTTCACTTTACCAGAAAGGGCAAGAAAGGTCGTAAAATGGGGCAAAACTCACTTAACAACTGTCTTGCTTAGCAGCAGACATTTTTAGCTCCGCTGTGGTCGTAAACCCACCACTGCCTTGTGCAGCCGCTTCCAGCAACTGAGGGAAGCTGCAGAGAAGCTCCAGGTCTCTTCAATGCTGTTCAAGAGGGAGGGAAATGGGGAAAGGAGCTCAGCCACAAGAGAGGAGATTCCGGCTGAATGAGAGGAAGAACCTCCTGAAAGGAGGAGCCGTTTCAGAGCTGAGCCCTTAAAGCAGAGGAGTTCAGCCTCCCCTTCACTGATGACGCAAAGATTGAGCAGCCATCATAGGAGAAGCTTTAACTGGGATTCCTGCAGAGAGGAGGGTTGGGCTAGATGATTTCAGGGTGCCCTTCAAAGTTACAAATGTAAAATTCTACTATGCTAATCACAAACCCATAAAGACATGACTATATTTAAAAATGCATACATCAGTGGTGGCGAACCTATGGCACAGGTGCCAGAGGCGGCACTCAGAGCGCTCTCTGTGGGCACGTGTGCTGTCGCCCCAGTCCTAGGCCTTCAGCTGGGTTTTATAAAACCTTTTTGCTTTAGGCCGTGTGCAAAAAAATAAAAGGTTCAATCAGTCAATTTCAACTTCTCGTGGGGAAAAAAAAGATCTTGCAAAGTTGGAATTGGTTGATTGAACTTTTTAGTCCCACCCAGTCTGCCGTTACTACCACAGGCACACCCACTCAATGGGCCACACCCAGCCAATGGGCCACACCCACCCGGCACTCGACGATGCATAAGTGGGTTTTGGGTTGCAGTTTGGGCACTCAGTCTCTAAAAGGTTCGCCATCACTGTCATACATCCTTTTAAAATTAGCAGTGTGTAACACCAAAATCTATCTGTCATGGTGCCTGCGGTTTGGAATATTGTGTCTCTAGCAATTAGATTGGCCAAACTTGTTGATCTTTTGCAGCATAAGTAGGTTGAGATGGTTCCCCTCCTTCCCCTCTGGATTCCCTCTCCAAAGGAATTAAGATTAATGGATCCATATTGGGATCCCCATACCTGCCATGGCTGCAGCCTTGGAGCCCCCAAGATATTTTCTCCCTCCTTCCTTCTCCTCCTCGATCTGGAGGAATAGGCAGCATTCAAGGCCTGGGCCAGAGTCTTCATGACAGTGTACAAATCGGGATCATTTGTGACCCTTTCCCTGTTCCTTTTCTCCTGGGTCTCCAGTGGGGCTTTCTGGGTGCATCTTCTCCGACCTTTGAGAGAAAAGACATGCTTGGAAAGAGAACAACGGAAATAATGATCTTGAAATTGATCTTCCACAAAAAAATGGGGTTCAAAGGTGTCATCCATTGGCCTTTCATTTGGCAGATTAGCAAAGCTCCAAATACTATGGACGTATTTGTAAATTCTGTCATTTTTCAATGTATATTTTCCAAAAACTGTATTGATCCAGACTTTCCCTTCAACGGGTCCTGTCAAACACATAAGTGCCAAATGGAAAGGAAGAATTCTGTCCATAATGTGAGTATATTCCAGGAAGTGAACAAAAACATTGACTTGTCTCCACTTAGTGAGGGCATCCCTAAGGGCTGCTGTATATCCAGTTGTGGAGAACAGTTGTGATATAACCACACAAATTCCATTTCTGACAAGCATAGGAGTGAAAGTCCTCATGAAATTCTCTCCATTATCTGTGTCTGAAGCAAAGAGGCCAATCAAGGTCCATCTGAAATGGAGGAGCAATTGGACAACTGCTGGGTAGTGGAATCCTTTTTTGGGGAACATCCGGTGGAAAAAGGGGAATTGCCTTTTATCACTCAGAGCCTCTGAAGCACTATGATAAGTGATCTGAAAAAGCAATGAAGAAAGCCGTGTTATATTGGGGGTCAGATAAAGTCCAAAATATTAGCTTTTAATAAATTCAACTTGGTTTTGATAAACAAATTAAATAGATAATTGTTGATTAGCCATTATGCCATATCAAGAAACAGAATATTAAATACAAAGCATTAACAACATTGTATAGAAAAATTGAATACAAGAAACAAATGAAATAAACAAATGAAATAAAAAAGAATAAGAATAAGAAACATGAATCATATTTCTGCATCGCCCCTACAATTTATTGCAATCAGACCCACATATGCAGATGTGAATTGTTTTGTTCCAATAAAGGGCTGTATTATATGTAAATATTTAACTCTAATTGCAGAGTCAACATATTCCTTTAACACAAGTATCCCAACAGGTAGTTTGTCTAATGTGCAGTGCAGGATTCTGATCTCTCTTATGCAGTTGACAATTAATATTCCAGATTCTTGGATTCCAGATTTTTTTTTCTTTTTATTTCTATCCTGCCTTGATTATTTTTTGTCTCGTTCTCTAGTTATATAAGAGATGGGGAGATCACAACTCCTAATATAATTTGTCACTTGGAGAATCCAAGAGGGCTTTATTTGCAAATATTGTATGTTCTAATACAGAGAACTTTGGGACTCTGTCAGGTTCCAGAGGTTTAACTGTATACCAAGAATTACAGCCATGTGGAAAAGAAAGGACGCCCTCTTTGAGTTCTGTGGTTTTACATATCAGGACATAGCAAAAAGCATCTGGTCTTAAGCAGTTCTTAAAAGTAGGTAAATACAGCCTCAGATGAACAACAACACATGACATATTACACCATGTCATGATTTATTTTACAAAAAGAAAGGCAAAATGGAGAAGCCGTGTGTGAAAGACAAAACATACCCTGACTGCTTCCATAGGTATGAAGAGGCTAAGAGGTAGTGTCAGAATCCAGTTATATTTCCTTTCTATCTATCTTTTCTGATCTAAAACCAATTCTTACCCTTCCCTGGATCCTGCCATACTCCCAAGGGGGAGGGGGGAGATGAATGCGGGTTTATTACGTTCACTTCCTCTATTCACTACAAAGTAACCTTTTGTTTATTCGCCTTCAGGTCTGCTAACCATTACAATATAACCATTTGCCTCTTATCCTATGCCCCTCTGAACTTCTCCTGCTTAACAGGCAGATAGGAAAAGGGGGGTGAAAAATACAGACCTCTGGGATCTGGTTTATTTCTCCGTCATCAAAATAAGGTGTGAAGAGCTGTTGAATGATAGTGAACAACAGAGCCGGATTGATGTCATCTTTCCTGGATTTAACACCTAGAAATTTGCTGAATCGCCCGGAAGAACTGTGGGTTGGGGTTTGCTGAGGGACACTTTAAAACATTGATCTGTAAGGGAATCCCTCAGATCCTGTCTATTATGCCTGCTATCAACTACTCTTAATAAAAGTTCCTGTTGGAAGAGATTGTTTCCAAGAGTTCTGCTTTCTTAAGATGTGGGTTGGAGTGGGACCTTACAGGTAGCCTGGTGCTGCTGATCAAGTGACCTTGATTAATTGATCATCAGCAAGTGTGACTGCCTCTATAAAAGCCAAAGTTTCAGGAGTTTGCCAGTCTCCAGCATTCAGTTGTGTGTTAACACAATGCCAAAAGGTAAAGACATCAGCAATGATCTTAGAGAACAATTGTTGCTGCCTATCAATCTGGAAAGGGTTAAAAGGCCATTTCAAAACAATGTAAAGTCCATCATTCTATAGCGAAGAAGATTATTCACAAGTGGAAAACATTCAAGGCAGTTCCCAATCTGCCCAGGAGTGAACATCCCAGCAAGTTCACCCAATGCTCAGAGATATTGCAAAAAATCAAGAGTTCCACCTCAGACTCTACAGGCTTCAGTGAGCATGTTAAATGTTCATGACAGCAGAATTAGAAAAAGACTGAACAAGCAGGGTTTCTTTGGAAGGGCTGCCAGGAGAAAGCCTCTTCTCCCAAAAAAGGACATGGCAGCCCGGCTGAGGTTTGCCAAGTTGCACCTGAACAAATCGCAAGACTTCTGGAACATTCTCCTTTGGACGGAAGAGACCAAAGTGGAGAAGTTTGGCCATAACACACAGGGCCACGTCTGGCGAAAACCACACACAGCGTATTAGCACCAACATGCCTCACCAACTGCCAAGCAGGGTGATGGAGGGATGAGGATTTCGGCTGGTTTTGCAGCCAAAGGACCTGGGCACCTTGCACTATGTTGTGTGTTGTTCATCTGAGATTGTAGTTACCTACTTTTAAGAACTGCTAAGGACCAGTGATTTTTATCAGATGGCCGGATACATAAAATCATAGAACTAAAAGAGGATGGATTTTCCTTTTCACATGGCTGCATTTTCCCCAATTTTAGACAAAGATGAAACTGTATAAATTCCCAATCATGCTCTGAGTCAGCAAGTGAAGTCCTTTTATCCATCTCCAAAATATTCCTCGGGTCCACCGATTGGGTTTGTTCCAGTAGAGGCATATTTTAAGCCCCAAACTTCAGTCCAATATAAGGATTTGGGGGTAATTTTGGCATTCTTTTCTCTAAGAATTGGGAAGAAAGCTGGATAGCTATGTTTTTTTAAAATTTAAACAGTAAATTCAATCCTGCCCTTGCTCTAAGTGGGTTCCTTTGATGATGGCAGACCCAAGATTCAGTCTCAAAGAAAAGTAACGCTGGGTAAGGAAAGTGTTACTTGCTGTATTGGCTACATTTGTTTTCCAAAGACCAGAACTTTTGACTTTCATTTATCAATAATCAGAGAATTATTATGTCAGTAGGAGCCAAGTTTTCTCAAGAGTCTACACAATTAACCCATAGGATAACAGTACTGCATTATCAGTTTAAACCAACGTGTATTTAGCAAGTAAGAGGCTCAGTGGCTTAAAGACGCTGAATCTGTTCTGGCAGTTCGAGTTCTGTCACTGCATGGCGGGGTGAGCTCCCGTCGCTTGCCTCAGCTTCTGCCCACCTAGCAGTTCGAAGGCCTGTGACAACGCTAGTAGATAAATAGGTACCACTTTGGTGGGAAGTGTGGTGTGTTTCACACAGATGGTCGGGCCCCTGCCAGTGCTGGACTTGCTGGGATGTGACACTCAACTGGGAGGCGACATCGGTGGTGAGAGAAGGCCCAGATGATGCCACAGGAGACCTCTCGTCTTTCTGGTGTGGAGCCAGTTCACCCCCTGTGGGGCACCCTGGATGAGCTCATGAGCATAAACTGAACGGACTAGCATTCCTTGGCTGAGAAACAAACACTATGTAGTCTCCTGGCTATTTATACCTTTGCCATATGCTAAATAAATAAACAGTTTAGCACTTTAGGCATGTACATGAGAATCCTTCCTCAGTCCTGGTAAGTCATTAATATATAGACTGAATAAGAAGAGTTCAAATATGTACTCTTTTATGTTACACCTTGGTAAGTATCTATCCTTCTTCTCGTGGCTCCAGGGAGCCCAGACCTCTCTCTCAAACAAGGGCTTGTGGAAAGGGCTTGGATCAGGGCCAACAGTCTGAGTTCCATTTTAAGGGAAATCAATTTCCTCCATCATATTTCTCCATTTACTGTATCAAATGCTGCAGTAACATCTATAAAGCCAGAAAACCGTTGTTTACCCGACTGACATATTGTGTAGTTAGCTATTTCAAAAGAAATCTGTTGTCAATATTAGATTATTAATTTATTGATTAATTATTATACAACTGTGTGAAACTTTTTTCCCTACTTAAAACCTTCTTGTTCTTCTGCAAGAAATGCACTTTTGTTCTACCCAACCTCAAGTTTACTCAAGAGGAACATGGTGTATATTTTAGCCACAATATCCATTAGTCTAACTAACCTGTAATTGCTAGAGTCCTATTTATTCCATTTTGTTTGTATAAAGGAACACTACTATTGCCAACTTGAGTACAACTGGATATGTCAGGTATTATTTCTATGTGTAAATGAACATGCCAATAGTTCACCCACAACGGGATATTTTTTGAATAGCCAGGAGAAAGTCCTCTACAGGGACCTTACAGCTTTTCAGGCCTTTTATGAGGAATTTAAACATAAACATAATAGAAAAAACATAATTGATATGTTTGCTAATATGGAGAAAAGCAACTCTTGAATTCCATGTAGAAGATATGCTTGGATCTGTTGCTCACCACCATCCCGCTCACTTTACCAGACAGAGAATAACACACACCAACCTGGGGGACTTTGTAGGTGTCTGCTAATGTTGATATCTGGATGGAGATTTCCCTGCGAGCTGAATCAAAAAGTGCCAGGAGCTTGTCCTTCCTTCCACAGCCGTAGTTGAGGACATTGGCTTCTCCAGTAGAGAGAATGTCCAGCAAGGCATCTGAAGTACGTGAAGGGCTCAAATAGTTATCATGAATGTTGTAGCCAAGTGTGAGATTGTGCAAGAGCTGGGGATTCTTGTTGACCAGTTGAATGGGGAAAATTAATTGTAGGGTGTATGAAATACCATCAGTCTTACTGTAAAAAATGTTCATGTTATTATCATCAATAGCAACAACATTTTTTTAAAGAATTTATTCCTTTTTGTCTCCAGAAGCCTACTGAGTCTTAAGCCTATATTGATCCAAAACCAACAATCAGTTATACAAATAGGGGAATGGGCTGAGCAGAGGCAACGACAACTGTTTCAATCACTACTTTAAACAAAATGAATTCAAGTGATGAATTCAGGAGTGAACGGGGAGAGGAAAATAATCTGGATAGCCTTTCAGGTTTTTTAACCCCATCTCTGGATTTGAGTCTCTTCTACAAAGTAAGAAAAAAGAGGAAATCAAAATCATCCAGGAAATTAGAGGAGTCCTGTAATATAGAAGCAAGTGAAAAGAAGAAGAAAAGAAGGAGAGTGTTAGAATTAGAAAATGGGGGGAATGCAAGTCCATCACCTTGAATGACTTACGATGGAGATGGAACAAAAGGAACACTGTTGAAAGACAACATTATATTCGATAATACTGTTTCCGTTGTGACTATACCAATGAGATGGTCTCCTGGCCTGTAAAAGCTCCACGGTTTATTTTCATCCTGGTGCTCCAAACTCAGTGGGCATTTCGTTCTAAGCTTCCCAGAGACCGGCTGGGACATCAGCAGCATCAGAACCAGAAGCAGCAGGTCCATAATTCATAGGGCTTTATTAATCCTCTTCCTGTTTCTAACACCAACAGCAGAGAACAATTGGAAGAATTCAAAGCACTCTCAGAAGGTGGAGATGCCAGTGACTTTCCTGATAGAAACAGAGAAACACTCAGCTTCACCTGGGAGGAGAGAGAGGTACAATCAAGAGCAGAGCCCCGGCCTGTCCCAAAACGTGTTCCCTCAGAGCTTGACCTAAGGAATTTATCCTTTTCTGATGCAAGATCCTTTGCTTATGGCTTCAGACTGATGTCTCCATCAAAGGCACAGAGATCTCAAAGACCCAGGTGGTCATAATTACAGTGAGAAGCAACTTCTCCTCTTGGGATCCTGAACTTCTTCTGGGCTCCATGTGCAGAGGAGACACTGGAGAAAAGCATGTTAGTGAAAAATCACAGACACACTCCTGGGGGTTCTGTTCTGTTGTGGTTGTGGTCCTTCTTGTCAGGACATGTCCAGAGAGTGATGCTGGAGGAAGGTAGCTCAATAACAATGTCTTCTGTCCTTCAACGTGGTCTCCTTGTCTCCAGACACTGCTGGGGAAGGTCACCCAGAGCTGTGGAGTTTGGTGCCACTCTAGGTTGGTGACACTTAACAGCCAGTCAGCCCCCCAGAGAAGGAAATATTAAAAAAGGCAGAAAAATATATTTCCTCCAAGGATCTTAAAGAAGCAGGAAAGCATCTCCAGTTTTCTTAATAGCCCCAGGTCTCCCTTCCTCAAGCAGAAAGCAGTTCTATAGAGATGCAGATGTAAATCCAGGGAGCTAGGAGATTAAGAAGACAAAGACCTAAAATCTACATACCCCACCCAAATTCTAAGAGTCATCAGCCCCAGGGAAGCAGGATATGACCTTTGGACATAATAAGATTGACCCATCACCATCAGAATACCAGAAAGGCAGACTCAGGTCAAAGTTCATGCCACAGGAACAGCTCCAAACAAAAGGCTCCAGAGGGTATAAAAACCTACTTCCTACATGCGCTCAGCCCTTTTTTCTCTCCTCTTTGCTGCCAGAACCATCTTCCTGTCTGGCTCTCCTCTCCAATAAACTACAACCTTCTTCCCAAAGCAGTTGCCATGTTTACTCCCAGCTTGGATGAACCAGGATGAAGACTTTTCTTCCAACATCAGGACATGTCCAGAAAGTGATGCTGGAGGAAGGTAGCTCAATAACAAGGGAACTGATGTCTTCTGTCCTTCAACGTGGTCTCCTTGTCTCCAGAGACTGCTGGGGAAGGTCACCCAGAGCTGTGGAGTTTGGTGCCACTCTCGGTTGGTGACACTTAACTCTTGTGTTGCCTCTCTTCTAACTGCCAAGGAAGCAACCAGACCCCTTGGATTCTGCCTAACGTTAAGAGGAGTGGGGCCTGTTTGGGATTTTCTTTTATATCAGAACTTTATATATTAATCATAAATTGAATAGGGAGAAGGTCATAGAGTTGGTGGAAGTTTTTTCTTCTTCACACTTTCAGCATTGTCTTTATGTATTGATGTAAGATTCTTCGTATTTTGAAGTTTCTTTCTGGTTTATTAAATCAAGAATGGACTGAAAGATCTGAAGTTGACATGTATTAATTTATTTATCAAAATTATTGGCCTCCCATCTTCTGGCAGGGTAACTCTGGGTGGCTTACAAAGGTGGAGGCGGTTCCCACAGCTAAGATGGTGCGTCCTGTTTTCTAGCCACCTGATTTTTGGAGATCTGATGCCCCTCCCCCCTCTGGTTGTGTGAATGCCCTTGGTGGGCTGTGACATTCCCATCTCTGAGGCTGTGGTGTGAAGCCCTTCCCTAAAAAACCTCCGAGTGCTTTGAAGCTGCCCTTGGGGCACCTGTGTCCCTGTTTATTTGGATCAATTGTTCACGGATTGTGTCTCTTCTCTGGATGAGGCTCCCTGATGTGTCCAGCTTTGCCTAGAAGGGAGAACTGGGGAGGGGCCTGAGTGGGGGGGAACTGAAGGAAAGGGCAGGTCCCTCCTTACGGTGAGGAACAGCCCGTATCTCAGGCTCTATTCTCTGTGCCTGGCTTACCAGGTACTTGGTGGCTCTGGGTTCAAGCTGTTGTTTTTGAAGGCCAGGCTGAGGCATTAAAAGGGCTTCTCTCCTCCATGAGGGTCTCTGCCATGTCTCACTGAAGCCTGGATGGGCCCAGAGGGGAGGAAGCCCCTTTCCAGTCAGAAATGGGCCCACCCTAAAACTTAAAGACAGACTAGCTCTTTATCAACAAGGCATTGGTGGTCCTGTCTGCAAATTCAAACAAGATATGAAAAAGATGTAAAAGTAAGGGATTTTTATAAAGAACAGACATTATTTGACAAAATACTTTTGAAAACAGACGAAAATTTGATTAAGAAGCTTTACAAATTTCTACTAAACTGGAAGATGGAAGAAGAACAAGTAAAAGAAACAATGAGAGTGTGGGCAAAAAACTTTGGATACTCCATAGACTTAGAAGATTGGGAAAAGCTTTGGGAGAGAAATATTAAACTTACTAAAGCAGCTTCATATAAAGAGAATTTATATAAAATGTTTTATAGATGGCATATGACACCAGTTAGATTAGCGAAAATGTTTAAAAATGTATCGAATATTTGTTGGAAATATAAAGAAAAACCAGGTACTTATTATCATATTTGGTGGATATGTCCTAAAGCTAAGAAATTATGGTTTAAAATTCATAAATGGCTAGAAAAGATGACTAAAATACAAATAGAATATAAACCAGAATTATTTTTGCTAGGAATATTAGGACTTAATTATGGTAAAGAGAATGAATATTTAATATTACATGTATTGACAGCAGCGAGAATTGTATTTGCCCAATTTTGGAAAAATGAAAATCTACCACACGATCAGATTATAATTACGAAAATTTTAGAATGTGCAGAAATGGATAGATTGACGTTGGAGATTAAAGAGAAAGAGGATTCAGTGTATTTTAGGAGATGGGAAATTTTTTATCAATGGTTAGCATTACAAAGCCCCCTCTTTGCTTGGCAATGCCGGGGAGCCCCCCTAATGGCGGGATTCCTTCCTGGGGCTCCCAAGGAGCATCCAAACTTTCCAAAAGGAAGGAAATTCCTGCGCTGGCTGCTATTGGGGCTCGGAGGGGGCAGGAACCCCCCGCCACTTTAACCCCCACCCGGAGTGCCGCCCCTTGCAAGACCCCCACCCTCTCCGAGGCCCCCCCATTGCAGCCTGCCCTCTGGCGGGACCCCCTTCCTGGGGGGGCTACGCGGCGACTCCTCCCGCCCCCCCCTTGCCAGGACCCCCTGCAACCTCTTGGCCCCGGAGGGGGGCGGCCGGGGGGTGCTCCGGGGTGCAGAGGGCGGGGGGGCAAGGAAGCCGGGGGAGCCTCTGCCCCTCCCCCGGGGGCCTTTTCATCAGGCTGGAGGGAGCGAGAGAAGCGGGCAAGAGGCAGCCGCGCATGCTCAGTTCCCTTCTGAGGCTCGCGGGCTGCCAGGACTGCGCCGCCTGCGGAGTGCGCCCCCTGGTGGTCTCCGCCGGCCATGGCAGCTCCCCTGGCGAGCCAGAGGCCGGAGAGATGCGCCTTTGCCTCCTTTGCGTGACCATCCCAGCGGCCCGAGATCTGACGGGTGGGGGCAGTGGATGATGGGACACGGAGGAGCTCGTCTCGGCTGACGAGAAAGGGCCGACGCCGACTGCAGGAGTGAGGGCCCACAGAGTTGCTGCGTCCTAGAGCGGAAAGGAATAGTGGCTTCCTGCCTTGCTTTAGAAAAGATCCACGCGCATGCTCCATTTGTCCTCTGAAGCTGCTTCCGCCCGGCGTTCTGCGGGAGATGCTCGGAGGCTTCTCCGTGGGGGGGGAATCTGGGGAAGGGGGGGTCGCGCCAGGCAAATTTCAAGGACGGTTTCGCTCTGCCCCCCCCACTCAGGGAGGTCACACACACACAGACACACACACTCGCACTCTCTCTCTCTCTCTCTCTCTCTCACACACACACACACCACGCGCGCGCTCCCCCAGCACAAGTTGCCCAGCGGGGTCCCCCTCCCCCCCTGCGGGGACCCCGAAGACGCTTCTCCCAGCCGGGCCCTCCCCCTCCCCCCGTGGGAAGGGGGTGCCAGGAGCGGCCGGGACCCCCGCCCAGAGAGAAGGAGGGGCTTTGTGGGGGGGATCCCGGGAGAGGGATGCTCCGCCCTGGGACTCCTGCCCAGAAAGCGGGGGGGGGCAAAGGGGGCTTCTCGGGGTCTCTCCTGCCCTCCCCCCCAGGGGCAGCCCCGGTCTTCGGTGGGGGAGGGGGGAGCCCCGAGGGGCCCGGGACCCTTTTGGCCCAGAGCCAAGTCCTCCGCAGGAAAGGCTCCCCTTCGGGGTCTGCGGGAGGAGCCAGAAGCGGCCCCGGACTCCCCCCGTCTCCGTCCGAAGCGCCCCCGGAGGACTCAGCCACCCTCCCGGAGGGATCCCGGGACTCACAGGGATCCGGGCAGAGATGGAGTTGAACCCGCCACCGGGGATGGAGAGATTCGGGGCTCCAGCCTGCAATTGGCCCCCGAGGGAACACGCGGCACCTGCGGCTGCAGAGGAAAAGAAGGGAGACCTTCCCTGCCATCCAGGGGAGGAAGACGGGGGGGAGGGAAGGTCCTCTTTTTTGGCATTTTTGACAGAGAGGACTGCTGGTTTGAAAGAGGGGTCAAAGAGGCCATCTAGGTCAAAATTGAAAACAGCCCTTTCTCAACAGAGGGTGAGGAATAGAACATCCTCTATTTCCAGTCTACAACACGGTCCTTTCAGCAGTTCCAAGAAGGCTCCACACCCATTCTTGATTGAATAAACCAGAAAGAAACTTCAAAATACAAAGAATCTTGCATTAATACGTAAAGACAATGCCGAAAGTGTGAAGAAGAACAAACTTCCACCAACTCTATGACCTTCTCCCTATTCAGCCAACAATGAAGCCCACAGGCTGTCACTTTCCTGCCTCTCATCCCAAAATTGATATTGCTTAGAAAAGGGGAAACAAAATTTCACTTCAGGCACAAGGAATTTTAAAATCAGGTGCAATTTATGATTAATATATGAAGTGCTGATATAAAAGAAAATCCAAAACAGGCCCCACTCCTCTTAATGTTAGGCAGAATCCAAGGGGTCTGATTGCTTCCTTGGCAGTTAGAAGAGAGGCAACACAAAAGTTAAGTGTCACCAACCTAGAGTGGCACCAAACTCCACAGCTCTGGGTGACCTTCCCCAGCAGTCTCTGGAGACAAGGAGACCACGTTGAAGGACAGAAGACATCAGTTCCCTTGTTATTGAGCTACCTTCCTCCAGAATCACTTTCTGGACATGTCCTGACAAGAAGGACCACAATCACAACAGAACAGAACCCCCAGGAGTGTATTTGTGATTTTTCACTAACATGCTTTTCTCCAGTGTCTCCTCTGCACATGGAGCCCAGAAGAAGTTCAGGATCCCAAGAGGAGAAGTTGCTTCTCACTGTAATTATGACCACCTGGGTCTTTGAGATCTCTGTGCCTTTGATAGAGACATCAGACTGAAGCCATAAGCAAAGGATCTTGTATCAGAAAAGGATAAATTCCGTAGGTCAAGCTCTGAGGGAACACGTTTTGGGACAGGCAGGGGATCTGCTCTTGATTGTACCTCTCTATCCTCCCAGGTGAAGCTGAGTGTTTCTCTGTTTATATCATGAAAGTCTCTGGCATCTCCACCTTCTGAGAGTGCTTTGAATTCTTCCACTTGTTCTCTGCTGTTGGTGTTAGAAACAGGGAGAGGATTAATAAAGCCCTATGAATTATGGACCTGCTGCTTCTGGTTCTGATGCTGCTGGTGTCCCAGCCCGTCTCTGGGAAGCTTAGAACGAAATGCCTGCTGAGTTTGGAGCACCAGGATGAAAATAAACCATGGAGCTACTACAAGCCAGGAGACCATCTCATTGGTATAGTCACCACTGGAAATGAACTATCGCATAAAATATTGCCGTTCAACAGTGCTCCTTTTGTTCCATCTCCACCGTAAGTCGTTCAAGGTGATGGACTTGCATTCCCCCCATTTTCTAATTCTCACACTCTCCTTCTTTTCTTCTTCTTTTCACTTGCTTCTGTATTACAGGACTTCTCTAATTTCCTGGATGATTTTGATTTCCTCTTTTTTCTTATTTTGTAGAAGAGACTCAAAACCAGAGATGGGGTTAAAAAAATCCCAAAGGCAATCAGATTATTTCCTTCTCCCCGTTCACTCCTGAATTCATTGCATGAATTTATTTTGTTTAAAGTAGTGATTGAAACAGTTGTCGTTGCCTCTGCGCAGCCCATTCCCCTACTTGTATAACTGATTATTGGTTTTGGATCAATATTGGCTTAAGACTAAGTAGGCTTGTGGAGACAAAAAGGAATAAATTCTTTTAAAAAAGTGTTGTTGCTTTTGATGATAATAATATGAACATTTTTTACAGTAAGACTTATCATATTTCATACACCCAACAATTCATTTTCACCATTCAACTGGTCAACAAGAATCTCCAGCTCTTGCACAATCTCACACTTGGCTACAACATTCATGACAACTATTTGAGCACTTTACACACTTCAGATGCCTTGCTGGACATTCTCTCTACTGGAGAAGCCAATGTCCCCAACTACAGCTGTGGAAGGAAGGAGAACCTCCTGGCTCTTCTTGATTCAGCTGGCAGGGAAATCTCCATCCAGATGTCAACATTAGCAGACACCTACAAAGTCCCCCAGGTTGGTGTGTGTTATTCTCTGTCTGGTAAAGTGAGCGGGATGGTGGTAAGCAACAGATCCAAACATATCTTCTACATGGAATTAAAGATTTGCTTTTCTCCATATTAGCAAACATATCAATTATGTTTTTTTCTATTATGTTTATGTTTAAATTCCTCATAAAAGGCCTGAAAAAATGTAACGTCCCTGTAGAGGACTTTATCCTGGCTATTCAAAAAATATCCCGTTGTGGGTGAACTATTGGCATGTTCATTTACACATAGAAATAATACCTGACATATACAGTTGTACTCAAGTTGGCAATAGTGGTGTTTCTTTATACAAACAAAATGGAATAAATAGGACTCTAGCAATTACAGGTTAGTTAGACTAATGGATATTGTGGCTAGATATATACCATGTAGCTAATTATACAATATGTCAGTCGGGTAAACAACGGTTTTCTGGCTTTATAGATGTTACTGGAGCATTTGATACAGTAAATGGAGAAATATGATGAAGGAAATTGACTTCCCTTAAAATGGAACTCAGACTGCTGTCCCTGATCCAAGCCCTTTCCACAAGCCCTTATTTGAGAGGGAGGTTTGGGCTCAGTGGAGCCACGAGAAGAAAGATAGGTACTTACCTAGGTGTAACATAAAAGAATACATATTTGATCTGTTCTTATTCAGTCTAGATATTAATGTCTTATCATTATGCCTATGCCTAAGGAAGGATTCTCATGTACATGCCTAAAGTGCTAAATTGTTTATTTATTTAGCATATGGCAAAGGTATAGATAGCCAGGAGACTACATAGTGTTTGTTTCGCAGCCCAGGAATGCTAGTCCATTCAGTTTGTGCTCATGAGCTCATCCAGGGTGCACCACAAGGGGTGAACTGGCTCCGCACCAGAAAAATGAGAGGTCTCCTGTGGCATCATCTGGGCCTTCTCTCACCACCGATGTCACCTGGGAGTTGGGTGTCACATCTGAGCAAGTCCAGCACTGACAGGCGCCCAACAGTCTACATGAAACACGCCACATTTTCCACCAAAGTGGCACCTATTGGCATTGTGTTAACACACAACACAATGCTGGAGACTGGCAAACTCCTGAAACTTTGGCTTTTATAGAGGCAGTCACCCTTGCTGATGGTCAATTAATGAAGGTCACTTGATCAGCAGCATCAGGCTACCTCTTAGCCTCTTCACACCTATGGAAGCAGTCAGGGTGTGCTTCGTCTTTCACACACGTCTTGTCCGTTTTGCCTTTCTTTTTGTAAAATAAATGATGACATGGTGTAATATGTCATATGTTGTTGTTCATCTGAGGTTGTATTTCCTTACTTTTAAGAACTGCTTAAGACCAGATGCTTTTTGCTATGTCCTGATAGGTAAAACCACAGAACTCAAAGAGGGCGTCCTTTATTTTCCACAGGGCTATAATTCTTGGTGTACAGTTAAACCTCTGGAACCTGACAGAGTCCCAGAGTTCTCTGTGTTGGAACGTACAATATTGCAAATAAGCCCTCTTGGATTCTGCAACTGACAAATTATATTAGGAGCTGTGCCCCCCCCATCTCTTATATAACTAGAGAACAAATGAAAAAATAATAAGGTGGGATAGAAATAAAAAAAAATAAAAAGATTGCTTCACCAAGAATCTGGAATATTGAATGACAACTGCATAAGAAAGAGAGAGATCAGAATCCTGCATTGCACATTAGACAAACTACCTTTTGGGATACTTGTGTTAAAGCAATATATTGACTCTGCAGTTAGAGTTAAACATTTACATATAATACAGCCCTTTATTGGAACAAAACAATTCACTTCCACATCTGCATATGTGGGTCTGATTGCAATAAATTGTAGGGGTGATACAGAAATACGATTCATATTTTTATTTTTATTCTTTTTTATTTCCTTTGTTTCTTGTATTCAATTTTTATATACAATGTTGTTAATGCTTTGTATTTAATATTCTGTTTCTTGATATGGCATAATGGCTAATTAACAATTATCTATTTAATTTGTTCATCAAACTGTTATGTACTGGGCTTTATTAGAAACAGGTGCAGGGAGTGCCCTGTTTCAGCCAGCAGACCACGTGGCCTGCTGTACCAGCCTGGCTGTCTGCAAAGGCTGACTGGGATGCATTTTGAGTGGGAGAATACGTTGCATTGATTGGCTGGATGTATAAAAAGGGGTGGAGCCATTTTGTTTTCAGCTCTGTTGAGCTGTGAATAAGGAAGTTCCTGTTTGTGAGTCCTGCCTCTTCAATGCCTACCAATGCAAGAAACAGAACAAAAACCAAGTTGAATTTATTAAAAGCTATTATTTTGGACTTTATTTGACCCCCAATATAACACAGCTTTCTTCAATGCTTTTTCAGATCAGATATGAAACTGCTTCAGAGGCTCTGAATGATAAAAGGAAATTCCCCTTTTTCCATCGGATGTTACCGAAAAAAGGATTCCACTACCCAGCAATTGTCCAACTGCTCCTCCATTTCAGATGGACCCTGATTGGCCTCTTTGCTTCAGACACAGAGAATGGGGAGAATTTCATGAGGACTTTCTCTCCTATGCTTGTCAGAAATGGAATTTGTGTGGTTATATCACAACTGTTGTCAAAAGCTGGATATACAGCAGTCCTCAGGGATGCCCTCACTAAGTGGAGGCAAGTCAATGTCTTTGTTCACTTCCTGGAACGTGTTTCCATTACGGACAGAATTCTTCCTTTCCATTTGGCACTTAGGCGTTTGACAGGACCCGTTGAAGGGAAAGTCTGGATCGATACAGGTTTGGGAAGATATACACTGAAAAAGAACAGACTTTACAAATACATCCATAGTATTTGGAGCTTTTTTATTCTGACAAATAAAAGGCCAATGGGTGATGCCTTTGAACCCTATTTCTTTGTGGAAGATCCCTTTCAAGATCATTATTTCCGTTGTTCTCTTTCCAAGCACGTCTTTTCTGTCAAAGGCCGGAGAAGATGCACCCAGAAAGCCCCACTGGAGACCCAGGAGAAAAGGAACAGGGAAAGGGTCACAAATTATTACCATTTTTACAGTATCATGAAGACTCTGGCCCAGGCCTTGAATGCCGCCTATTCCTCCAGATCGAGGAGGAGAAGGAAGGAGGGAGAAAAGATCTTGGGGGCTCCAAGGCTGCAGCCATGGCAGGTATGGGGGTCCCAATATGGATCCATTAATCTCAGTTCCTTTGGAGAGGGAATCCAGAGGGCAAGGAGGGGAACTGTCTCAACCTTCTTATGCTGCAAAAGATCAACAGGTTTGGCCAATCTAATTGCTAGAGACATAATCTTCTAAACCGCAGGCACCATGACAGATAAATTTTGGTTTTAAACGCTGCTAATTGTAGAGGGATGTATGCATTTTTAAATATACTCCTGTCTTTATGCGTTTGTGATTAGCATAGTAGAAGTTTACATCTGTAACTTTGAAGGACACCCTGAGACCATCTAGCCCAACCCTCCTCTCTGCAGGAATCCCACTTAAAGACTGATGGCTGCTCAGTCTTTGCGTCATCAGTGAAGGGGAGGCTGAACTCCTCTGCTTTAAGGGCTCAGCTCTGAAACGGCTCCTCCTTTCAGGAGGTTCTTCCTCTCATTCAGCCGGAATCTCCTCTCTTGTGGCTGAGCTCCTTTCCCCATTTCCCTCCCTCTGGAACAGCATTGAAGAGACCTGGAGCTTCTCTGCAGCTTCTCTCAGTTGCTGGAAGAGGCTGCACAAGGCAGTGGTGGGTTGCTAAGCAAGATAGTTGTTAAGTGAGTTTTGCCCCATTTTACGACCTTTCTTGCCTTTTCTGGTAAAGTGAATCATTGCAGTTGTTAAGCAGGTAACACGGTTGTTAAGTGAATCCAGCTTCCCTGTTGATTTTGCTCGTTAGAAGCCCCAAAAGGAGATCACGTGACCCTCAAACACCGTAACCATCATAAGTACATGCCAGGAATTCTGATTTTGATCACGTGACCCTGGGATGCTGCAATGAGCGTCTGAAAAACTGTCATAAGTCATTTTTTTCAGTGCCCACGGTCACTAAACGGTTTCTCATAATCAACCTGATGTTTTCTAGACGTTTATGAATAATCCCTTTTTTTCTATGATTCATTTTGTCACCTGCTGTAGAATGGTCCTTATAAATTACCAATTGCATGAATTATATTTTGTTAATATATATATTGCCAGTATATAGTTGAGAAATTTTGCTGAACCTTTTTTTTTATTTATAAAGATAGCAGAAGCACCTGTTTTTCTAAATAAGCATATTTTGATGTTAGACAACTGCAGAAGAAAGATTCAAATGTGTAAAGGCTAAATGGGATTTTTAAAAAAGGGTTTCAGATTTTAAAATTCCTGGATGTTCCCCTTGTAGTTCCATCTTTTCCTGAAGAAGAATGAGTTTTGCAATATTTCTCATAATATACTGTACTTGGATCAAAATGGAGATGTAGCAGCAGATCTGGGAATCCTCAGCTGGTTGATTCTCCCCAAGGAGGATCCCATCGAGCAGATAATGGGGAGTTTGGAAAGACAGAGACTTACTATCCACCAAGATGCTCTTTCACAACTAAAGTTGCTCAACAAGGTCGGAGAAATTTTGGTGTCTTTCCTCTTTTTCCAAAAACCTAGGACCCATTTCATGTGGACTAAGGCTAGTTACCAGGGTCAATGACCTTCACTAAGAATTGAACATGGGGAGCAGAAATCTTACAGTTTTCTTTCTATAGACCACTTGGAGGCTTCAGTACTATTGACCAAGGTGTTCTTCAGCTGCTGTAATACTGAAGACTGTTTTTAGCTGATTCAGCCATGTCCAACTTGGTATGAGAAATCCTCAAGTACTGGAGGTTGTGTTGTTAATAAGGTCGGGTTTGCTTGTCCTCAAATAGTGGGAGGGAATTCTGTTGAACAGTCCCTGAATTGAGGTTTGGACTGAATGTGATGAAATTGAATCATGATGGATGGAGCTCCTGGTGGTCCCATTGGGAGAGAAGCTTCATCTTGTCACGCTTAGGGTGAGGCCATTGGGAAATGGCTCCCTGAAAGGGCAGGTCCATGGTCTGTGATATTTTTCAGGAGTCCAGACCTGGTCAAAGTTAGCCATATCTCTCTTTCACCCAACTGGGGGGAGCTGTTGGGCTTCTGCCCCCAGGAAGAGGTCCAAGACTTTCACTTCACATAATCCCTTGACCCAGAACCCTGAAACACTGAAACACAACTTTGATTCAAAGAAAAGATCTTTCTGATATCAGGAGAGAGATTTTGACAGGAAAGGCTACTTAGATTTGGCCTTTGGCTATTAAGAGGGTCTTCATCTGAAAATCCCTTGAATGGCATTGTTTATCCTGAGTCTTAGCTTCCTTCACTCGCCCTGGGCGAAAAAGAGTTGCCCAATTTAAATATTAAATGTGGGTCTGTCTTTCAATGCCAGTTAGAGTCTCCTAATTGCAGCTCTTTGACACAAAGGACCTTTTCTTAGATAACTGGAGGGGCCTTAGAAATATCTCCTTCTGACACAGGACTCACACTCAGGTCCCATCGGTTGCAGCCAAAGATTTGCGACTTAATCTTTTTCAGGGACACGTTCTCATTTTCTAACCTCAATCTCACTAGAGTTCTAGAATCTATGCAGAAACCTTTAGTCTTAATAAAGGAGAATATTTGTAGCTCAGGGTTGACATGAGGGGTCCTTGGTGCTCTCTGAGCTTGCTTGTTTTCTTGCAGACGTTTCATTACCCAAACTAGGTAACATCATCAGTGCTAGATGACCAGTATGGATGGTGTTCCCTAGTTTGGGTAATGAAACATCTGTAAGCAAACAAGCAAGCTCAGAGAGCACCAAGGAGCCCTCACCCTTAGTCTTATTTCACAGCATGGCAACCATATGAATTGAACAAATAAAAATAGAAATCAAGAAAGAACATCTGCTTTAAAGTTGACAGCTACAATTTATGAGGAATTTTTCCTTTATATCTTAACTGGGAGACTCTTTTGAACGAGTGTCAAAGGGGAGCAGCTTTGCAAGGCTTTATGTAGTCCAGAGGAAACCTTTCCAGATCCTACTGGTCAGAAGTTTCCTTCTTAATCACATTTTATTCTACTTAAATAAATCTAATAAAATAACAATTTAATAAATCCTTGACAACAAATTTATTCAACAATTTAATGAGTAGATCATCATAACTATGGATATATGAAGAGTGGAGGAATGCCTTTTAATACAACCATTAGGAGGAACCGATTGTTTGTCACTTAATGCTTAATTCTTTTCTTAATCCCTCCCTCTAACTTTATTAACTAGAAAAGGACTTTGTTGCAATGTGTTATGCCAGAAGCAAAAGGGAAGAACTAAGGAAAGAATCTGCCAGGGTCCCATCTCCTACACCTGATTGGAAGGAGTCAGAGTTTTCATGTTCATCTAAGTGAAGCCCAGAATCTACTTGTCTAATGTCCATTTCTCCTCTCCTTTTCCATGGATTGTGAGTCCTAACCTATTTTCTTTGGCATTCCTATTTTTTCTGCTTAGTCTCTGCCACAGTCCAAATGTGTGGAAAATTGTCATCCTGGATTTGTCAAGCGGGTGCGAGAAGGAGAGCCAGTTTGCTGCTACGACTGCGTTCCTTGTCCGGAGGGGACCACCTCCACTCAGGAAGGTGGGTGACACCACAGGAAAGGTCAGGCTTTGTGGAACTGGATTTATCCACAGCATTTTGATGAAAGTGCAAATTAAAATATGCATTGAAGCTCAACTCTTTTCTGTTTATTCAAAATGAACTAGAAATCCTCCCATTTCAGATACTGTAGCTACATAGGTATTAGAAAATTATATTATCAGTTTTTTTTATTGTGGAATGGTTAAGCAACACATCTTGGAAAATATTCATGGAACATTTCTCAAAAAAAGGTACTTCTTGAAATGTAAAAAAAACAAAATATTAAAGAAATACTGGTTTTTGACTTTCTCAGATACAGAAAAGTGCACCAAGTGTCCAGATGATAAATATCCAAATATGGACAGAGTCCGATGTATCTCGAAAGTAATAACCTTCCTCTCTTATGAAGAACATCTAGGCATCATCCTGGTCTCTTTTGCTCTACTCTTGTTCCTAACCACAGGCCTTGTCTTAATCATCTTCATTCAATACTTAGAAACTCCCCTTGTCAAAGCCAACAACCGGGACCTCTCCTATATCCTCCTGGTCTCCCTCCTGCTTTGCTTCTTGTCTCCTTCTCTCTTCTTTGGTCAACCAAGGAAAGCCACCTGCCTTCTCCGACAAACAGTTTTCAGCATCATCTTCTCAGTTGCCGTTTCTTCTCTCTTGGCCAAAACCATCACAGTGGTGCTGGCTTTCCTGGCCACAAAACCAGGAAACCGAGCAAAGAGATGGCTGGGGAAGAGCTTGGCCAACTCCATCATCCTGTCTTCTTCTGCTGTCCAAATGATCATCTGCTCCCTCTGGCTGGGAGTTTCTCCCCCATTCCCTGACTCTGACCTCCACTCCCAGCCTGGAGAGATCATCCTGCAATGCAACGAAGGGGCTGTTGTCATGTTCTACGTCACCCTCAGCTACATGGGCTTCCTGGCTGCCATCTGCTTCACGGTGGCTTTCCTGGCCAGGAATCTGCCTGGGGCCTTCAACGAAGCCAAGCTGATCACCTTCAGCATGCTGGTCTTCTGCAGTGTCTGGGTGACTTTTGTGCCCACCTACCTGAGCACCAAAGGGAAATACATGGTGGCTGTTCAGGTCTTCTCCATCCTGGCCTCCAGTGCTGGTCTGCTGGGCTGCATCTTCATCCCCAAGTGCTACATTATCCTTCTGAGGCCAGACCTGAACACAAAGGAGCATCTTACAGCTAGAATAAATGTAAAAACATGAGGTATAACATGTGAGGTTGGAAGAATTCTAAAACTTCCTTTTACTTGAAAGGAGATATTCTTTCCATTTAGATAGTATGCAGGAGTCAAAGAAAATCATATCTATGTGTTTCAAAATGGGAAAATGTTGAACGACTGGAATTCTTGTAGCTCCCTTCCCTTTCAGCTCAATAAATCTTGCTAAAGAGAACTCTGTGAAAGTCATTCAGAGGAATTTGCTACGGAATGTGACACCTTATAAAAAATAATGTTGGCACTTTTTCCTACTGACAGCAGCTAAATGTCCCTGTGTGAGAGAGAGTGAGTAGGTAAAGAGGTCAGGAAGAAGCTGTGGGAACCAAGCACCAACCGGGTTGCCTGATCTTCTCCAGGAGATGCCGGGATGATGTGAAATGCCATGTTTGACCGGCTTTCAGCTGGGGAGGGAAATCTCCATCCCTCTTACAGAGTTCTTTCTTGATTTCCTGATAAAACCTCCTTTGCAGAAAGTGTTCAGCAGAACTGCTGTCTGGGATTTCAACTTGGAATTGTTTTTATTTTGGTGTGTACCTTTAAGAAATTTCCTCTGTATTTTTTTTCCTTTTCATCAACCAGAGAACTAAAATAGCAGTTTTCAGGCCCCTTAATTTCCCACTCTACAATTTGTACTTAAAGCATTTCTCTGCTCCTCTTCCAAGCTTGTCTTGTCTGTGAAAGGTTGGATAAGATGTGCAGGGAAAGAGGACCCTGAGACTTTCCCCAGGAGGAGACTGAAGGGATCCTGTCTGAAGGCAGCCGCATCATTGACTGAGTAGTCTGGACTGAAGCAGGAGCGTTCAATGCTGTGTATTCATCCAGTCCAAGAAGGAGGTGCATAAGGGTGGGAAAATCTAGGTTTGCAGGAAGAGGCACCCAGGGAAGCTGTTCTGTTTTCCAGCCACACAGATTGCTGATGAATCGATAATCAATCTGAGGTTTCAGAATATCTTCTAATTGCTGATCAAATCCCTTTGCAAATTCCGTTTTAAGCAGGTAAAAAAAGCTTTGATGGATCAGACCAAGGTCAGTCTAAGATTCTCAGTGACCATACAGAGATGCCTCTGGTTTGCCCACAAGCAGAAGGCAGAGACTTATGGCTTTGCCCAACATGGTACGAGTGTTTCCGCACAATTTCACTTTCCTTCATGACACCACACAATATTGGGACACTCGGCCATCTCACTATCTAGGAATCCCTAATTCTGGTATCCCACATTAATCTGTGAATTTTTTTCAAAGTTTCACACCCCAATCAAAAAGGACTAAGGCAGGAGCAGAACTCAAGAGCCTCCTGGTGGTTGTCCCAAAGTGACTCAGGAAGTTTTCATGCCTGAGGATTAGATCCAGCTGACTTTCATGCATAAGGCAGGACTAGAACTCAGTCCCCTGATGATTGGTTCCAATCACTTGGCTCCCATCCCACCTTTATTTTCATGGTAGGATTAAAACTCCAGTGATTGGCAGAAAGTCCCTCAGCTGGCTTTGATTCCCTCCCGCATCCTCCCCAGGCACTCCTGCCCCCCCAACACAAAAGGTTCCTTCTGCGCCACCCCCAGCCCTGGCAGCGGGCCGCCTGAGCCTGAGCCCCCTTTTCCCTCCCTCCTCCCTGCAGGAGCCTCCTTGGGGCCAGCTGGGAGTCTCTCCAGGAGCCGGTGGGAGCACAGCAGGTTGAGAGTTAGGGGCGGTCAGAGGGGCTCCCTACCAGCCGGGCTCCAGGGGTGCTCCCTTCACCTTTCCCCCCCCGGGCCGCGCAGGGGCTCCTCCGTCTCCAGAGGCTGTGGCACCCCCTGCCAGAGGAGCCAGTTGGGGGGGTGAGCGTGGTACCTGGGTCCGAGAGCGGGAGGAGCCCTGGAGGGGTGGTGGTGCAGGGGAGGGGGCTCCCTCCTTCCCTCCGAGAAAAGCCGGATGTCATGGTTCCAACAGACAAGTACAAATAAAGCAGAACTCCAAGGCTTGAAAATTCCTCAAAGAACATGTTTATTAGTTACAAAGTATCAGTACAGTCAAGAGTGAAACCAAGTCTGGATACACACGTAACAATTCCCCAATACAAAGTTAGAAATCCCACCCATAAAGCTATGCAAGCAACTACGTTCCCCAATGCAGTCATTTGGCGGGCTTTTTGCACAACGCCCAGCCTGCCGGCTCGGGAACAACCGATGACCTTGGTTCCCATGGGACAAAAGATGATTATAACTAGCGAAGCCCCTGGGAAACCCCCTCCCCCATCCGTTCTATGTGGCAACGCAGAATGAGCAGGAAAATGGTGTAGCCATGCTTAGTCGCAGGGTTGACACCGGGCGCTCCGCATTTGGCCCCCACCCTTCTCCAGCTCCCAGTGCCTCCTTTGGCTTCGCTTGGCTGCGCAGTCCCAAACTTGCCCGCCAGGAGATCCCCCGCTGGTCTCACTGGCCCTTTCCACAGGGGGTGTCCTTCCTCCTCAGGAGCCCCAGGGATCCACTACCCCTCTGCAGCCACTACTGCCCCGCCAGAGGACCCCGCAACCCCGGAGATGCTCCAGCGCCCTTCGGAACTCGGCCAAGCCCTCTGCAGACCCAGCCGGGCTGAGCTGGAGGGCCCGAAGGAAGCTGGGAATCTGCAGACGATCCCACCGTGATAGCCGTTCTAGCAGCTCCATCATCCTGGAAGAGGCTCGCTCTGCCCCCTGTCCGACTCTCAGACTGGCCCTTCTGTGCAGTCCCTCGCTCTTCCACTGGGGCAGGGACCGGATCTGGCTGGGACTGACTGATCCTCCTGGGGATTTGGGGTGGGTGGTTGAGTTAGATCGGCTGGCTGGCTTTCGCTCTGCTCCCTAATGGAAGAGCTGCATAAGGGAAGGTCACAAATGTGCTCCAGACACTTTGAGGCAGCTGATCAGGGAGGAAAACTGCATGTAAGGAAAAAACGGGAGAGAGACAGACAGACAGACAGACAGACAGACAGACAGGCTGATCAGGCTGATTCCTCTTCAGTTATTTGCAGTTTCAAAGTCATCCAAAGAGAAGGAAAGCGGAAGGGATTTCTTTCCTTTCCCCTTCCTCTTTTCGGGCAGCTGACACAGACTGAAGGGACCCTTCCGATGGGCTTGACGGGCAGGATTGGAGGGTCCTGCGCAGGTGAGGGGCAGGTGAGGGGCTGAGGGGGGGCAGGACTGCAGGGGAAACCTGGCTGCTCTCCAAAGAGGGGGAGGGTCTTTGGCAGGGGGGAGCATTGGAGACCCCCCACCTTGCCCTCTGCCCCCCCACTCCCTGAATCAATAAGCAGCTTTGATTCCGAGGGGGTTAATAGGGGTGACAACCTCCTGGGTGTGGCTGTTTGTGCAGAATTTGTGCCTTGTTTCAGTGCCACTCTTGACTTCAGCAAAGGGGTCCAGGGGGTCCAGGGAATGAACCCCCCCAGCAGGAGCAAACTTATGACCGTTGCAGCATCCCCAGGGTCACGTGATTTACATCCGGATGCTTGACAATTGACTCACATTTATGACGGTCGCAGCATCCCGGAGTCACATGATCCCCTTTTGCGACCGTCTGACAAGCAAAGTCAGTGGGGAAGCTAGATTCACTTAACAACCGTGTTACTCACTTAACAACTGCAGCGATTCACTTAAGAACTGTGGCAAGAAAAGTCATAAAGTGGGGCAAAACACAAATTTCTCCCTTAGCAACGTAGGTTTTGGGCTCCCTTCTGGTCGTAAGTGGAGGAATGCCGGGAGTAGCCATTCTGCAGCTCCCCCAGGGAGGAAGGAGAGAAATGCAGAGGATTCCTAAGCAAAGGGAGGCCTTGACTTAAAAAGATCCATTTGGGAATTACAATGGCACTGAGGGAAGTGATTGGGGACCAGTCCTCACACTTACGACCATCGCAACATTTCCACGGTCACACGATCAACATTTGGGCCTGTGGCAGCCGGTGTGTGTTTGCCACAGTTGCCGCAGTGTCTCGGGGTCCCGTGATCCCCGTCTGCAACTCTCCCAGCCACCTCCCAACAAACTAAGTCAACGGGGGAAACTCTGTCTCACTTAACAACCTCATGGTTCAGTTCACAACTGAAGTGATTCGTTTAATGCCCAAAGAGTCAAAAAATGGGCTCAGACTCCCTGAAGAACCTGCTTGCTTCACAAAGGAGAGCCTGGTCCCTTTCATGGTCATAGGTCGAGGACTGCCTGCGTCCCGAGAGTTCTACGAAGGCAGTCCTCAACTTATGGGCACAATTGAGCCCAAAATTTCTGTTGTTAAGTGAGACATTTGTTAAGTGAGTTTTGCCCCATTTTACAACCTTTTTGCCACAGTCGTTAAACGAATCACTGCAGTTGATAAGTGAGTCACTTGGTTGTTAAGTGAACCTGGCTTCCCCCTGGACTTTGCTGGTCAGAAGGTCGCAAAAGGGGATCACGTGACCCCCCCCAGGACACTGTGACCGTCATAAATACGAGTCAATTGCCAAGCATCTGGATTTTGATCACGTGACCACGGGGATGCTGCAACGGTCGTACGTCTGAAAAACGGTCACTATTTGCAGGGCGGCTGCAGAAGCCCCTCCAGAGCCGCCAATCCCTTCATAGGCCAGGCAGGCGGTTGAGGAGGGTTTTTCCAATCTCCGGTCCAGGCCAATCAAAGCCTCGGCTGGTGACGTCAGGGGCTCCCCCTAACCCCATTGGCCAGAGGTCACCATGGCAACATCCAGCATCCTTGGTGGGGCTGGACCGCTGGAGTGGACGGCCGGCTCTGTGGGCCTCGCCAGGTTCTCCGCTGGTCTGGGCTTGTCCGGAGGAAGAGACGGTTCCCGTGAAGGCCCATTTGGGGGAGGAGATGAGAAAAGGGGGTTCAGCCCCAGCACGCCACAAGGGCTCCTACCTACCGTGTCAGGAGCCTCCCTACCTGGGACCAAACTCCCCACCCGCCACCTGGAAGGTGCAGGTCTCCAGAGAGGGACTGGGGCCAGCCGGCCGGCAGCCATGCTTTGCGCTGGGAAAACTCTGCAAGATTCAGGGCCCTCAAATGTGGCTTCAGGATGTCCCAGTTGGATGGGCCTTGGGCCCCCAAAGGTAGAAATTGACCTGGTCCAAGGATTTGGGGAAATGAACCGAAAAGGGACACCGTTGGCCAGATATAATTATTTCCCAAACAGTCTCCGCCTGGGGACTGAAGTACTTACTTATTTTTATTTTTAATAAAGTTGACTTTTATCCCACCTTTATTATTTCTCTAAATAAATCAAGGCAATGAACATAACTTAGGCTCCATCCTTCCCTCAACAACAACCTTGTGAGGTGGGCTAAGGCTGAGAGAGAGAGTGACCGTCTCAAAGTCACACGCCTGGCTTTCCTGCTGAAGATGGAAATTGTAAGTAATGGGGGGGGGGGTCCATCTTAATTCGAATGGTCACCCCCTTCTCCAGTTATCAGAAACTTCAAAGCCAGGCCAGAGATGACCAGAGTGACCGATGGAGGATTCCGGCTCCTTTGGAGGGTTTCGAGAGATGATCTGCCTTGAACTGGAGTCAGAATCAAATGGGAGTCAGAGTAGTTTGAAAAGAGATCAATATTGATGGATTATGTGGGTATTTCTCAAACCTGGCCATTTGAAAGGCCTGTGTGAACTTCATCTCCCAGAATTCTCTAGTAAGCCAGCTGGATTCTGGGGGTTGAAGGCCACAGGGGCCAAATTTGTGATTTTTACACAAAGTTGTTACAATTTATTGAATGTGTGAGGCTATTGTCACATTAATTTTAACCCTAATTTGTTCCCTCTTTGGAGATTAAGGCTACAATGAAAAGGAAATAGACAATAGAAGCCTAGAGCTGACAGGGACCGTGTCTCTGTATGTATCTATGTAACTATGTATCTACTTATGTATCTATCTAGCAAGGGGGACCCTCCGTATCCCATCCCCATTATTTTGGGAAGTAAGAGGCCCCCTGGGTCATGATATCATCTGCCCCCCGTGAGGTCATATATAATGCTTTGATGTCGCCCCTTAGGACAAATATATAAAGGCAAAGTTTAGCAGAGGAAATCTGAGGCGAGTTGAGGTGAGGAGAGGAGAGAAGTTCAGTTGTGTTGTGTTCAGTTGAGTTGAAGAGAGGAGAGTGGCATGGACAAGAGCAGAGAAGATCGGAGGAGAGCTGAGGAGAGGAGAGTGGTGTAGAGTGGACGAGATTGGAGGTGATCAGAGTGGAGTTAAGGAGATTTGAGGAGAGGAGAGGAGAGGAGAGGAGGCTAATGAGCTTTTTTATGAGTGTGGAAATTCAGCAAGCAAAGAGAAGTTTGCAAAGTTTGGAAGATTAGAAGATCAGGTAAGACTGCACCTTGATTCTGCAGATTATCTGTCCTCCTATTAAAGATAACAGGGGATGGGGTGTGGTAGAATAGAATAGAATAGAATAGAATAGAATAGAATAGAATAGAATAGAATAGAATAGAATAGAATAGAATAGAATAGAATAGAATAATTCTTTATTTGTCCACGTGCGATTGGAACATAAGGAGAGATGGGAGCACCAAGGGTCCCTCATTTCAACCCAGAGTTACAAACCTTCTCCTTTATTGGTAGGATCTGCTTCCAGTTCTAGCCCTCACTCTTCACAGTAGGATGAGCCACAGGCTGAACAAGTTGCCGTTGCTAAAGAAGAAGGACAGCGATGAGTCCAACCTCCAGGTCAATCGTGACCAGCAGCAGTGGGACCCCCAGGAAGCCCATTTCTCTGGCTCCCACCCATCCACTTCCCCTGACTCAGCCACTCGGCGACCCACGCAGCTCCTGCCTCTGCTTGTGAAGTCTTCCGCAGCTCCAACGGAGGCCAGGAAGACGGTTCGGCTTCCAGCGCTGGTGCTTCCCGATCTGGGCCAGAGGACAACCCTGAGGACCACTCCAGGGTCTGCTCAGGCAGAAGACCAGCAAGGCGAGAAAGAGCCTGTCGCCTTGCCAAGGGTGCCTGAGAGGGAAAGGTCTCAGAGGAGCAGCCTCTCCCAGGGGAGAAGACCTTCCAAGGCCGTCCTGCCTTTATATCCAGGTATACACAGTACAGGGCTGGGCTATCTATGGAACCAGCTTTGTCTATCACATTAGCCCATCCCACTCTATCAATCAATCAATCAATCAATCAATCAATCAATCAATCAATCAGAATAGAGTTGGAAGAGACCATTTGGGATCCAGAACATTGATTTAATAGGTCCCAGGACTTGATCCAGCTTCAGAGCTCTTTCAGGGTGTTGATATACCCCTTGGGTACAGTTCTTTATCTGTTTATTACAGAACAATCGAGTTGGAAGGGACCTCAGAGGTCTTCTAGTCCAACCCCCTGCTCAAGCAGGAGAGTCTATACCGTTTCAGACAGGGGGCTGTCCAGTCTCTTCTTAAAAACCTCCAGTGATGAACACAACTTCTGAAGGAAGCTGCTCCACTGATAAATTGTTCTCACTGTTAGGAAGTCTCTCCTTAGTTCCAAGTTAGTTTCCATCCATGGCTTCTTCTCCTGCCCTCTCGTGCTTTGGAAAATAAGTTGACCCCCTCTTCTTTGTGGCAGCCCCTGAAATACTGGATCATGTTACCCTAAGTCCTTCTTTTCTTTGGACGGGCCATACCCAGTCCTAAGAAAAGAAGGACTTGGGGTAACTTGATCCAGTAGTTGAGGGGCTGCCACAAAGAAGAGGGGGGTCAACCCAGTTCCTGCAACCGTTCTTCATCAGGCAGAGAACTTATGCTACAGACCCCCTCAGTCAAAGAATTTTGGATGGTGGGGTCTAGGAAGAGGGTCTTCTCTACCCCTGCTACTGTATTATGGAACATTTCGCCCTCAGAGGGGAGGGAAGACCCATTCTCTTAGCCTTTTACAAAGCGGTCGAAACCTGGCTGTGCAGCTTTGTGTGGCAGGCACAAAGGTCCACACAATCCCGGGGCTGGCTGGTACCACGAGAGCCCTCCCTCTGCCTTTTTCACCCACGTTGAACGATCACCAATATTTATATACCGATATATAGTATACCCCCAGTATAGGGTCTCCTGCTCGAGCAGGGGGCTGGACTAGGAAGACCTTCAGGATCCCTTCCAGCTCTATCCTATTCAGAGACCTTGGAATTTCTATTGCTTTGAAATTTCACAGTGTTGTAAACTTATCATTTTTTTAAAAAAAATTGTCATCCTAAATTAATCTTAATATTTTACTGCTAATTTGATACGCTGTTTTATATGTTGATTACACTGCACAGTGTCCAGAGTTCCTCCTCAAGATGGGTGTCTGGGAACATGAAATATAAATAAATTCAGTAAGTAGATTTCAGGTAAAAGGCACTTAGATGTTGTGGTTAAGACACCAGTCCAGAAACAGGGAGATGGTGAGCTAGTCCCATCTTAAGCATGAAAGACGGCTAGGTGACTTTGGGCCGATCACCAGGAGACAGTAAGTTCTAGTCCCACCTTACCCATGAAAGCCAGCTGGGTGACTTTGGGCCAATCACCAGGAGACAGTGAGTTCTAGTTCTGCCTTACGCATGAAAACTGGCTGGGTGACTTTGGGCCAATCAAGCGAAAAGAAGGACCAGGGCTGACATGACAGCAGTGTTCCAATATTTGAGGGGTTGCCACAGAGAGGAGGGGGTCAACCTGTTTTCCAAAGCACCCGAAGGCCAGACAAGGAACATTGGATGGAAACTGATTAAGGAGAGAGTCAACCTAGAACTAAGCAGGAATTTCTTAACAGTGAGAACAATTAATCAGTGGAACGACTTCCCTTCTGAAGTTGTGGGTGCTCCATCACTGGAGGCTTTCAAGAAGAGACTGGACAGTCACTTGTCAGAAATGGCATAGGGTCTGCTGCCTGAGCAGGGGGTTGGACTAGATGACCTACAAGGTCCCTTCCAACGCTGTTATTCTGTAAAGATTCAGTCACCTTAAAATGAGCATGAAGATTTATTGCAAGCTTAAGCTCTCTACAAGAATCTGACCAGCTGGCCATTAAGGGAAAGGGTCTATATGACAACTCGCCACGGCCAACTTTCGGTGGCCGACTAGCCGAGGGACAACTTGCTGCGGTACAAGAGCTACATTAATATCACAGAAATGGTGGAATAGAATCATGAAAGAAAGAATGCGAAAGGAATGAAATGTGGATGATAAAAATTAAAATGATTTTTTAAATTTATTTTAAATAATGAAATTGAATTGTTACATTTTCCTGTGGCGAGTTGTCCCATTCCATAAGGGAGATAGGAAACACATTCAAGTTGGGCTGGATTTAGATCTCTTGTGGACGCGAAGGGACTTGTGACTAATGACGCATTAGACTCCTCCCTCCCTCGGGCTCAGCCTGGTCTTCCCCTACACACCCTTTTTTCTCTTCCTTTTGAGAAGGTTTGTCCCGTCGAATTGCCCGTCAATCCCAGTTTGTCTCTTCTTCTCAGAACTCTGAGACGAATCCTTCCGAACTTTGTGTGAGAACAAGAAGCTGCTGAAAGGCAAATCCACCAGAGAGGTCTTGGAGCTGATGGACAAAAGAGAGATACTCGACACCACCCTGGACCATCTTCGTCCTTCCTTGCATGTAAGCAGATTGGTTTGTGTCAGGGGGATTCCAGAGGTCCATCCCGGAGAGGTTGCAGAAGCAAGGGCTGTCTCAGTGGAGATAATTTATCTCCAAAGTAGACAAATGTGGTTATCGAGAATTTGCTGAACTCTGGGGCCTTTGGTGCTCTCTGAGCTTGGTTGTTTTCTTGCAGACGTTTCATGACCCAACTGGGTAACATCATCGGTGCTAATGAGTGTGAGGTTTGCTTCTCTCTTTGATCAGTTTCCAACCATTGTTTCTTGTCCTGCCCTCTGGTGCTTTGGAGAATAGGTTGACCCCCCTCCTCTGTATGGCAGCCCCTCAAATACTGGAATGCTGCTATCATGTCCCCCTAGTCCTTCTTCTCTTTACACTAGCCAAACCCAAACCCCAAACTGGCAAACTTCGCATGCTTTCCAAACACGATCATGGCCCATTGGAAGACAAATCTGAAGGAGTTTGGGATCCAGAAATGTTGACGAAGGCTTTTATTTAATGCTATTTGTTGATAATGAGAACCTTTCTGAGGACACCAGATCTTCCCCCAGAGGAGCGTTCAGCTATCAGCATCCACCCTACCCTACAGGTTCCTATTTCTGCTGAAGACCACCAAGCGTGAAGATGTTCCAGACATCGTCAACGTAGTCACCAGCTTGGTGGTTGCCACTGTTCTTCTCCATCTCCACCTGTAACTCTGTGACTTTCTTGTGGCTTCCTCTCTCTGTAATTGTCCTGGCCTTTTCCAGTGGTTCTTCCCAGAATCGGCCTGCCGGGTCCTTCCTGGAGCCGTTTCCATGAGGTTCCTTCATGGTCCTTCACGATGCACGAATTCTCCTGGCGCTTGCTGGCTTTGCCCAAAGACCCAGCTGGAAGGGAGGCATCACTGCGAGGTGATAACCTTCTGATGGCTTTGATCAGGATCTGACTGGCAATAAGCTCCGGGCTGATGCGAAGGCCGCATTGCCGAAAAACTTCTTCCACAGCCACAGTTGCAACCTGAGCCACGGATGCTTCACAATCAGCTTGCAGTTCCCGGAGGGCTGAAATGAATCCAGGAAACAAGTTATTTCTAAAAAGGGGCTTGAGAAGAGACCCTTATCAACTGCAGAGTTTATGGAGAAAAAAGTCATCGGTTCCAGCTAATGAACTTTTCAGCTTGTCCTCTTGCAGACGTTGAGCGACGTCTCCTTTCAGGAGGGAGTTGCTGTGGTCCTCCCTGCCCCCCCTGTCCTCTCATCTCTTAGTCCTGGCTTAGCTTATCAACACTCCTGTCTACTGAGCTAGGAGGAGGGTGGACGGTCTCTGTGGAACATGTACAAGATCGGAACCAGGTTACTCTGACTCCATCTTTCCTTCCGTGGCCCAGGCCTCCAGGAACACACTCGACACGTGTGTCACCTTCATGACTTGGGAGGACATCCCCGGCAACTTCTTTCATCATGAAATGTATGCCAGTATACAGAGCATGTACCAGACCATCTCCCCTGTCATTGTAAGTATGACCCAAACGGCTTGTTTACTTCCAGATTAGAGCATATTAACCGTTTAATATTTTGTTTGGTCCTGCTTTTATTATTTTTACAAATAATTCAAGATGGCAAACATACCTAATACTGCTTTTTCTCTGATTTTCTTCACAACAACCCTTTGAGGCGGGTTGCACTGAGAGAGGGGGATTGGCCCAAAGTCACACAGCCGGATTTCATGCCTAAGGCGGGACTAGAACTCTCCACCTCCTAGTGATTGGCCCAAAGTCACCCGGGTGATTTTTGTGCCGAAGGCGGGACTAGAACTCACCAGCTCCTGATTTGTTCCCTGCTGCATTTACTACCAGACTAAACTGACTAGAGGGATTCTTCTCAGGAGCAGCAGACCTTCCATGAAACCATGAGGACTAGAAACCTTGCTGATTTATGGGTTTGAGCATTAGAAATGGTAGTTTGTGGAAAAAGGAAATTATGATATAACTTGAGAGAAAGAGAGAGAGGGGGCAAAATATAAATGCATTTATAAGACCAGAAGCCATTTCTTTTTCATCTTTCTTTCCCTTTCTTTTTCTATTGTCTTTTTTCACTGTCTACTATTTTTCTTTATTATCCTTTATGGTTTTAACTTGGATAAAACTGTCTAATAACATATATGTCTGTGTTTATAATATTATAATACTATAATATAATGTAATACAATTATGTTATGTTATGTTATGTTATGTTATTACATTACAAAGTATGGAACCAGGCTAGAAAGTGGGAGATCGTGAGTTCAAGTCCCGCCTTAGCCATCAAAGCCAGCTGGCCGACCTTGACTCAGTCAATATGCCTCAGCCCAACCTACCTCACAGGGTTGTTCTTGTGCATAAAATAGTGGGTGGAAAGTGTGCTTGATATGTTCACCGCCTTGCATTATTAATAAAAATAATAAAGGCAGGATAGTATTATGATGTAACGAGAGAGAGAGAGAGAGAGAGAGAGAGAGAGAGAGAGAGAGAGAGAGAGAGAGAGAGAGAGAGAGAAGGCAAAATATAAATGCATTTATAAGACCAGAAGCCATTTCTTTTTCATCTTTCTTTCCCTTTCTTTTTCTATTGTCTTTTTTCACTGTCTACTATTTTTCTTTATTTTCCTTTATGGTTTTAACTTGGATAATAACTGTCTAATAACATATATGTCTGTGTTTATAATATTATAACACTATAATATAATGTAATACATTATGTTATGTTATGTT
This sequence comes from Azemiops feae, assembly GCA_023970755.1. Lineage (NCBI taxonomy): Eukaryota > Metazoa > Chordata > Lepidosauria > Squamata > Viperidae > Azemiops > Azemiops feae. The sequence continues at coordinate 121,684 of JALGBA010000561.1, read as the reverse complement.
ATGTTATGTTATGTTATGTTATGTTATGTTATGTTATGTTATGTTATGTTATGTTATGTTATGTTATGTTATGTTATGTTATGTTATGTTATGTTATGTTATGTTATGTTATTACAAAGTATGGAACCAGGCTAGAAAGTGGGAGATTGTGAGTTCACGTCCCGCCTTAGCCATCAAAGCCAGCTGGCCGACCTTGACTCAGTCAATATGCCTCAGCCCAACCTACCTCACAGGGTTGCTGTTGTGAGGGAAAATAGGAGAGGAAGGTGTGTCTGATATATTCACCGCCTTGCATTATTAATAAAAATAATAAAGGCAGGATAGTAACAAATAAATAAAAATCACTAAATGACCTTGGGGGTGAGAGGGAGAAGATGCTGCCTAGGGAAGGGTCAGACCAGGTGGGGGAGCCCACAGGGGCATCACTGGCAGAGAAAGACCCTCGGAAAGGATCTTCCCTAACTTTCCAGGCTTTCCAAAGAGTCGGTGGGAGATTTGCACTTTTAGCCTTGCCAGATTCTCTTCCCTTCCGATAAAGGAGAGTTCGCTCACGTGGTCCTGTTTCCCGTCTGGTGTACCTGGGAGAAGATGGGGGGACTTGCTACCTGGTGGGCCAGGTGAGTCTGGCCAGAGCCGGATCTGGGAGCTGGGATGTGGCTGCTGCAGACTCTGGAGGTGCTTCTTCTTGTTTTCCCCCATATTCTGAAGAGGGGTGACTTTCTCCTTCAGTTGGCTGGAGTGGCTCTTCTCCACAGGGAAACTGAGGTCCATCTCAGCCAGTTCATGCTGCAGACTCTGGAGGTGCTGCTTGACTTCTGGATGAAGGTTCCTCGCCTCTTTGAGGTCCTTCTCAGAGTCAGCCTTCTCTTGTTTGAGGTGGACACTTGGCTAGTGACCTCGCACGGTTCTTTGTGGAGTTCTTCAATATAGTTCACCAAAGATTTGTTCTCCTCTAACTGATGGCATGATCTTCTTCAGGTTTTCTGCAGGTCTTCCATGGTGGTCTTAAGTTGATCCACTGTCTGCTGGAGACAGCCGTGCTCCTCTTTCATCAATTGATCGTCTCTCTGGAATTCCTGGGTCTGGAAGTCAAAGGAGTCTCTCAGCTCATCAGCCTGGAGGTTGGGACCATCAGTGGTTGCTGAGAGATCACCCAAGGATATTGATGGTATGACCATTTCCTCCTTGTTGCTGACCTGTTTGAGAAATGGAGAGACACATCAATCACATCCTCTCTCCGTTCAGGGCTAGTTTTGCTAACCTGCCTTCTCCACTCTGGCTTTTTCCTACAATTTTGGAGTCCATCATCTTCTACTAGCATGAGATGCAGCGGGAGTTAAGAACCAACGGACAATCTGCAGGGGTGTTTCTGGATCAGTTCTCAGCCACACAGCATCAGCTTCAAAATAGCATATCTGAGGGCACATCAAATGAAAACCAGCTCTCTGGAGATGTCCTAATGCTGGGAAAGGTGGAAGGAAAGAAAAAGAGAGGACAATTTGGGGTGAGGTTGGTGGATTTGATTACCGTGTTGATGGGTGAACTTTGGGGACACCTGAAAGTCCGGACTGGGGACAGGTCATCCATCTGCCTCTGTGGTCACTCAGAGTCCACACTGACTTTCAATGCTGTCAATCAATGCAGACTGAATTCCCTGGAGAAGTCTGCCATGTTGGGAAAAGTGAAGGAAAGGGAGGAAGAGAAGGATCCCCAGGAAGCAGCTAGAGTGGGGATGGGGGCAGGTTGGGAGACCCAAAGGAGCAGACTGGGGACAGATCTCCATGGGGAAAATCTATCTATATGGCTGCTGAGAGACAACACCAACTTGGTGATATTAATCAATCTGTCAGTCAGTCAGTCAGTCAGCCAGCCAGTCAGTCAGTCAGTCAGTAAATCAGTAAGTCAGTCAGTTAGATGACCTTCAAGGTCCCTTTCAGCTCTAGGCTTCTATTGTCTATTTCCTTTTCATTGTAGCCTTAATCTCCAAAGAGGGAACAAATTAGGGTTAAAACTATCAAGTGACAATAGTCTCACACATTCATTAAATTGTAACAACTTTATGTAAAAATCACAAACTTGGTCCCTTTAAAGGCATGTGTAGTCTTCAACCCCCAGAATCCAGCTGGCTTGCGAGGGAATTCTGGGAGATGAAGTCCACACAGGCCTTTAAAATGGCCAGGTTTGAGAACTACCCACATAATCCATCAATACTGATCTCTTTTCAAACTACTCTGACTCCCATTTGATTCTGACTCCAGTTCAAGGCAGATCATCTCTCAAAACCCTCCAAAGGAGCCGGAATCCTCCATCGGTCACTCTGGCCATCTCTGGCCTGGCTTTGGTGTTTCTGATGACTAGAGAAGGGGGTGACCATTTGAATTAAGATGGACACCCCCCCATTACTTACAATTTCCATCTTCAGCAGGAAAGCCAGGCGTGTGACTTTGAGACGGTCCCTCTCTCTCACCTCACCTCACAAGGTTGTTGTTGAGGGAAGGATGGAGCCTATGTTATGTTCATTGCCTTGACCTATTTAGAGAAATAATAAAGGTGGGATAAAAGTCAACTTTATTAAAAATAAAAATAAGTAAGTACTTCAGTCCCCAGGTGGAGAGTGTTTGGGAAATAATTATATCTGGCCAACGGTGTCCCTTTTTGGTTAATTTCTCCAAATCCTTGGACCAGGTCAATTTCTACCTTTGGGGGCCCAAGGCCCATCCAACTGGGACATCCTGAAGCCACGTTTGGGGCCCCTGAATCTTGCAGAGTTTTCCCAGCGCAAAGCATGGCTTCCAGGTGGCGGGTGGGGAGTTTGGTCCCAGGTAGGGAGGCTCCTGACACGGCAGGTAGGAGCCCTTCTGGGGTGCTGGGGCTGAATCCCCTTTTCTCATCTCCTCCCCCAAATGGGCCTTCACGGGAACCGTCTCTTCCTCCGGACAAGCCCAGACCAGCGAGACCCTGGCGAGGCCCACAGAGCCAGCCGTCCACTCCAGTGGTCCAGCCCCACCAAGGATGCTGGATGTTGCCATGGTGAACTCTGGCCAATGGGGTTAGGGGGAGCCCCTGACATCACCAGCCGAGCTGATTCCCTGGACTCAGCTGCCGGGTCCACTGGCTGGCACAGACTCAAACAAGTGGTAGCTGCTGTCTCAGCATTCGTCCCTGGGACTACAGTTTCCAATTCCCCCTCAGTGTCTCTCCGGCTGCAGCCCACGGTGCTGGTGCGGCCACGGGGTTCAGGTTTCTCCTCCCCGATAGAGCCGAGGGTTCTTTTCATCAGATCAATAGCTTTCTCTAGAATCAAGTTCGAGTGCTGCGCATGACCTCCTTCCTCTTCGCTAAAGTGCAGGGATTTCTCCATCTCTTGCTTCCATTCGCGTTGGTGGCTGTCCCATCTCAGGGTCACCTTTTTTTATCTCTTTTCCCATTCATCTTTCTTGCCAACGCCCATCGACCACCGAGGTTTGTGGTCACGCGTTTCCACCACTTCTTCTCCTGAGGAGTATGATGTCTCCGATCCTGACAGCTGGCAGGGTCCCTCCCGGAGGAAGGACTCCCCTTTCACGGTGGTTTCTTCCTTCCCTGCCCCGTCGTCCGACATTGTAGATTTTGCAAAGTCCCCCGGTAAGGGTCTTCCTTCCAGGTTGACTATTACTGCAGATCCTGTCTAATGTAAGGACCCACTTCAACCCCACATCTTAAGAAAGCAGAACTCTTGGAAACAATTTCTTCCAACAGGAACTTTTATTAAGAGTAGTTGATAGCAGGCATAATGGACAGGATCTGAGGGATTCTTTACAGATTGATACTTTAAAGTGTCCCCAAGCAAACCCCACCCCACAGTTCATCCGGACGGTTCAAAACCACCAATCCCCAGGTGTTAAGTCCATCGTGGGAATAGGGGAGATAATATTGATCCGGCTCTGGTTGCAGCGCGATGTTCAAGTGGCTCTTCACACCTTCTTTTGAGAAACGGAGAGATAAGCCAGGCTCTGGAGGTTGTATTTCTTTCTCCCCCCCTTTTCCTAGCTGACAGGTTAGGAAGAAGAAAGTTCAGAGAGAGATACAGTGCAGGAAGCAATTTGTTACATTGTAGTGGGCAGCGGACACAGAGGCAATAAACAAAGCAAAAGGTTACATTGTAGTGAATAGAGGAAGCGAAAGCAATAACCCCGCAGGCACATCCCCCTTCCCCCTTGGGAGTATGGCAGAACCCAGGGAAAGGGGAGATTTGTTTTTAGATCAGAGGGGATAGGTAGAAATGAAATAGAAATGGCTTCTGACAGGCGGTCAAGTCTCTTCTTGAAAAATTCCAGTGATGAAGCTCCCACAACGTCTGAAGGCAAACTGTTCCATTGATTGATTGTTCTCACTGTCAGAAAAGTTCTCCTTGTTTCCAGGTTGAATCTCTCCTTGATCAGTTTCCATCCATTATTCCTTGTCTGTCTTTCAGATGCTTTGGAAAATAGGTTGACCCCCCTCTCCTCTCTGTGACAGCCCCTCAAATATGGGAAGTCTCCCCTGGTCCTTCTCTTCACTAGACGGGCCATGCCCAGTTCCTGTAACCATTCTTCATATGTTTTAGCCTCCAGTCGCCTAATCATCTTTGTTGCTCTTCTCTGAGACAGCCTGAACCCAGAGCCACCAAGGACCTGGTAAGCCAGGCACGGAGAATAGAACCTGAGATACGGGCTGTCATCTGTTCCTCACCATAAGGAGGGACCTGCCCATTCCTTCAGATCCCCACCACTCAGCCTCCTCCCCAGTTCTCCCTTCTAGGCAAAGCTGGACACATCAGGGAGCCTCATCCAGATAAGAGACACAATCCGTGAACAATTGATCCAAATAAACCAGGGACACAGGTGCCCCAAGAGCAGCTTCAAAGCACTTGGAGGTTTTTTAGGAAAGGGCTTCACCCCACAGCCTCAGAGATGAGAATGTCACACCCCACCAAGGGCATTCACACAACCAGAGGGGGGAGGGGCATCAGTTCTCCAAAAATCAGGTGGCTAGAAAACAGGTTGCACCATCTTGGCTGTGGGAACCTCCCCCACCTTTTTAAGCTGCCAGAGTTACCCTGCCAGAAGATGGGTGGCCAATAAATTTGATAAATAAATTAATAAATCTCAGCTTCAGACCTTACAGTCCATTCTTGATTTAATAAACCAGAAAGAAACTTCAAAATACAAAGAATCTTACATCAATACATAAAGACAATGCCGAAAGTGTGAAGAAGAAAAACTTCCACCAACTCTATGACCTTCTCCAGCATCCAAAACAGGCCCCACTCCTCTTAACGTTAGGCAGAATCCAAGGGGTCTGGTTGCTTCCTTGGCGGTTAGAAGAGAGGTAACACAAGAGTTAAGTGTCACCAACCGAGAGTGGCACCAAACTCCACAGCTCTGGGTGACCTTCCCCAGCAGTCTCTGGAGACAAGGAGACCACATTGAAGGACAGGAGACATCAGTTACTGAGCTACCTTCCTCCAGCATCACTTTCTGGACATGTCCTGACAAGAAGGACCACAACCACAACAGAACAGAATCCCCAGGAGTGTATCTGTGATTTTTTACTAACATGCTTTTCTCCAGTGTCTCCTCTGCATGTGGAGCCCAGAAGAAGTTCAGGATCCCAAGAGGAGAAGTTGCTTCTCACTGTAATTATGACCACCTGGGTCTTTGAGATCTCTGTGCCTTTGATAGAGACAGCAGATTGAAGCCATAAGCAAAGGATCTTGTATCAGAAAAGGATAAATTTGTTAAATCAAGCTCTGAGGGAACACGTTTTGGGACAGGCCGGGGCTCTGCTCTTGATTGTACCTCTCTCTCCTCCCAGGTGAAGCTGAGTCTTTCTGTTTCTATCAGGAAAGTCTGTGGCATCTCCACCTTCTGAGAGTGCTTTGAATTCTTCCAATTGTTCTCTGCTGTTGGTGTTAGAAACAGGAAGACGATTAATAAAGCCCTATGAATTATGGACCTGCTGTTTCTGGTTCTGATGCTGCTGGTGTCCCAGCCGGTCTCTGGGAAGCTTGGAACGAAATGCCCGCTGAGTTTGGAGCACCAGGATGAAAATAAATCATGGAGCTTTTACAGGCCAGGAGACCATCTCATTGGTATAGTCACCACTAGAAATGAAATATCGAATATAATGTTGTCTTTCAACATGGCTCCTTTTGTTCCATTTCCATCGTAAGTCGTTCAAGGTGATGGACTTGCATTCCCCCCATTTTCTAATTCTAACACTTTCCTTCTTTTCTTCTTCTTTTCACTTGCTTCTATATTACAGGATTTCTCTAATTTCCTGATTATTGGTTTTGGATCAATATTGGCTTAAGACTCAGTAGGCTTGTGGAGACAAAAAGGAATAAATTCTTTTAAAAAGTGTTGTTGCTATTGATGATAATAACATGAACATTTTTTACAGTAAGGCTTATGGTTTTTCCTACACCCTACAATTATTTTTCACCATTCAACTGGTCAACAAGAATCCCCACCTCCTGCACAATCTCACACTTGGCTACAGCATCCATGACAACTATTTGAGCCCTTTACACACTTCAGATGCCTTGCTGGACATTCTCTCTACTGGAGAAGGGAATATCCCCAACTATGGCTGTGGAAGGAAGGAGAACCTCCTGGCTCTTCTTGATGGAGCAAACAGGGAAATCTCCATCCAGATGTCAACATTAGCAGACACCTACAAAGTCCCCCAGGTTTGTGTGTGTTATTCTCTGTCTGGTAAAGTGAGCGGGATGGTGGTGGGTGAGCAACAGATCCAAGCATGTCTTCTACATGGAATTCAAGAGTTGCTTTTCTCCATATTAGCAAACATATCAATTATATTTTTTCTATTATGTTTATGTTCAAATTCCTCATAAAAGGCCTGAAAAGCTGTAAGGTCCCTGTAGAGGACTTTCTCCCGGCTATTCAAAAAATATGCCCAGTTGTGGGTGAACTATTGGCATGTTCTTTTTCACGTAGAAATAATACCTGACATATACAGTTGTACTCAAGTTGGCAATAGTGGTGTTTCTTTATACAAAGAAAATGGAATACATAGGACTCTAGCAATTACAGGTTAGTTAGACTAATGGATATTGTGGCTAAAATATACACCATGTTCCGCTTAAGTAAACTTCAGGTTGGGCAGAACAAATGTGCATTCCTTGCAGAAAAACAAGAAGGTTTTAAGTACAGGAAAAACTTTCACACAGCTGTATAATAATTAATCAATAAATTAATAATCTAATATTGACAACAGATTTCTTTTGAAATAGCTAATTACACAATATGTCAGTCGGGTAAACAACGGTTTTCTGGCTTTATAGATGTTACTGCAGCATTTGATACAGTAAATGGAGAAATATGATGGAGGAAATTGATTTCCCTTAAAATGGAACTCAGACTGTTGGCCCTGATCCAAGCCCTTTCCAGAAGCCCTTGTTTGAGAGGGAGGTCTGGGCTCAGTGGAGCCACGAGAAGAAAGATAGGTACATACTAAGGGATAACATAAAAGAGTACATATTTGAACTCTTCTTATTCAGTCTAGATATTAATGACTTACCAGGACTAAGGAAGGATTCTCATGTACATGCCTAAAGTGCTAAACTGTTTATTTAGCATATGGCAAAGGTATAAATAGCCAGGAGACTATATAGTATTTGTTTCACACCCCAGGAATGCTAGTCCATTCAGTTTGTGCTCATGAGCTCATCCAGGGTGCCCCACAGGGGGTGAACTGGCTCCGCACCAGAAAGACGAGAGGTCTCCTGTGGCATCATCCAGGCTTCTCTCACCACCGATGTCGCCTCACAGTTGGGTGTCACATCTGAGCAAGTCCAGCACTGGCAGGGGCCCAACAGTCTGCATGAAACACGCCACATTTCCCACCAAAGTGGTACCTATTTATCTACTAGTGTTGTCACAGACCTTCGAACTGCTAGGTGGGCAGAAGCTGAGGCAAGTGACGGGAGCTCACCCTGCCATGCAGTGATAGAACTCGAACTGCCGGAACAGATTCAGTGTCTTTAAGCCACTGAGCCTCTTACTTGCTAAATACACGTTGGTTTAAACTGATAATGCAGTACTGTTATCCTATGGGTTAGATTGTGTAGACTCTTGAGATAACTTGGCTCCTACTGACATAATAATTCTCTGATTATTGACAAATAAAAGTCAAAAGTTGTGGTCTTTGGAAGACAAATGTAGCCAATACAGCAAGTAAAACCTTTACTTACCCAGCGTTACTTTTCTCTGAGACTGAATCTTGGATCTGCCATCAGCAAAGGAGCCTACTTAGAGCAAGGGCAGGATTGAATTTACTGCTTAAATTTTTAAAAAAAATTCTTCCCAATTCTTAGAGAAAACAATGCCAAAATTACCCCCAAATCCTTATATTGGACTGAAGTTTGGGGCTTAAAATATGCCTCTACTGGAACAAACCCAGTCAGTGGACCTGAGGAATATTTTGGAGATGGATAAAAGGACTTCAGTTGCTGACTCAGAGCTGGATTGGGAATTTATACAGTTTCATCTTTATCTAAAATCAGGGAAAATACAGCCATGTGAAAAGGAAAGTCCATCATCTTTTATTTCTATGATTTTATGTATCAGGACATCTGATAAAAATTACCTGGTCCTTAGCAGTTCTTAAAAGTAGGTAACTACAATCTCAGATGAACAACACACAACATAGTGCAAGGTGCCCAGGTCCTCTGGCTGCAAAACAAGCCCAAATCCTGACCCCTCCATCACCCTGCTTGGCGGTTGGTCTGGCATGTTGGTGCTGATAGGCTGTGTGTGGTTTTCGCCAGACGTGGCTCTGTGTGTTATGGCCAAACTTCTCCACTTTGGTCTCCTGTCCAAAGGAGAATGTTCCAGACGTCTTGCCATTTGTTCAGGTGCAACTTGGCAAACCTCAGCCGGGCTTCCATGTCCTTTTTCGAGAGAAGAGGCTTTCTCCTGGCAGCCCTTCCAAAGAAACCCTGCTTGTTCAGTCCTTTTCTAATTCTGCTGCCATGAACATTTAAGATGCTCACTGAGGCCTGTAGAGTCTGAGGTGGAACTCTTGATTTTTTGCAATATCTCTGAGCATTGGGTGAACTTGCTGGGATGTTCACTCCTGGGCAGATTGGGAAGTGCCTTGAATGTTTTCCACTTGTGAATAATCTTCTTCGCTATAGAATGATGGACTTTAAATTGTTTTGAAATGGCCTTGTAACCCAGTCCAGATTGATAGGCAGCAACAATTGCTTCTCTAAGATCATTGCTGAAGTCTTTACATTTTGGCATTGTGTTAATACACAACTCAATGCTGGAGACGGGCAAACTCCTGAAACTTTGGCTTTTATAGAGGCAGTCACCCTTGCTGATGATCAATTAATGAAGGTCACTTGATCAGCAGCACCAGGCTACCTCTTAGCCTCTTCATACCTATGGAAGCAATCAGGGTGTGCTTCATCCTTCACACACGGCTTCTCCGTTTTGCCTTTCTTTTTGTAAAATAAATGATGACATGGTGTAATATGTCATGTGTTGTTGTTCATCTGAGGCTGTATTTACCTACTTTTAAGAACTGCTTAAGACCAGCTGCTTTTTGCTATGTCCTGATATGTAAAACCACAGAACTCAAAGAGGGCATCCTTTCTTTTCCACATGGCTGTAATTCTTTGTGTACAGTTAAACCTCTGGAACCTGACAGAGTCCCAAAGTTCTCTGTGTTAGATCATACAATATTGCAAATAAAGCCTCTTGGATTCTGCAAGTGAGAAATTATATTAGGAGCTGTGACCTCCCCTTCTCTTATATAACTAGAGACCGAGCCAAAAAATAATCAAGGCGGGATAGAAATAAATAAAAAGAAAAAAGAAAAAATCAAAAGATTGCTTCACCAAGAATCTGGAATATTGAATGTCAACTGCATAAGAGAGAGAGAGATCAGAATCCTGCACTGCACATTAGACAAACTACCTGTTGGGGTACTTGTGTTAAAGCAATATATTGACTCTGCAGTTAGAGTTAAACAGTTACATATAATACAGCCCTTTATTGGAACAAAACAATTCACTTCCACATCTGCATATGTGGATCTGATTGCAATAAATTGCAGGGGAGATACAGAAATACGATTCATGGTTTTTATTCTTATTCTTTTTTATTTCATTTGTTTCTTGTATTCAATTTTTATATACAAGGTTGTTAATGCTTTGTATTTAATATTCTGTTTCTTGATATGGCATAATGGCTAATCAACTATTATCTATTTAATTTGTTCATCAAAACCAAGTTGAATTTATTAAAAGCTAATATTTTGGACTTTATCTGACCCCCAATATAACACAGCTTTCTTCATTGCTTTTTCAGATCAGATATGAAACTGCTTCAGAGGCTCTGAGTGATGAAAGGAAATTCCCCTTTTTCCACGGCTTGTTACCCAAAAAAGGATTCCACTACCCAGCAGTTGTCCAACTGCTCCTCCATTTTAGATGGAACCTGATTGGCCTCTTTGCTTCAGACACAGATAATGGAGAGAATTTCATGAGGACTTTCACTCCTATGCTTGTCAGAAATGGAATCTGTGTGGTTATATCACAACTGTTCTCAACAACTGGATATAGAGCAGTCCTCAGTGATGCCCTCACTAAGTGGAGACAAGTCAATGTCTTTGTTCACTTCCTGGAATATACTTCCATTGCAGACATAATTCTTCCTTTCCATTTGGCACTTGGGTATTTGACAGGACCCATTGAAGGGAAAGTCTGGATCGATACAGTTTTGGGAAGATATACATCGAAAAATAACAGACTTTACAAATACATCCATAGTATTTGGAGCTTTGCTTTTCTGGCAAATGAGATGCCTATGGATGATGCCTTTGAATCCCATTTCTTCGTGAAATATCAATTTCAAGATCATTATTTCCGCTGCTCTCTTTCCAAGCACGTCTTTTCTATCAAAGGCCGGAGAAGATGCACCCAGAAAGCCCCACTGGAGACCCAGGAGAAAAGGAACAGGAAAAGGGTCACAAATAATCCCCATTTGTACAGTATCATGAAGACTCTGGCCCAGGCCTTGAATGCCGCCTATTCCTCCAGATCGAGGAGGAGAAGGAAGGAGGGAGAAAAGATCTTGGGGGCTCCAAGTCTGCAGCCATGGCAGGTATGGGGGTCCCAATATGGATCCATTAATCTCGGTTCCTTTGGAGAGGGAATCCAGAGGGGAAGGAGGGGAACCGTCTCAACCTTTTTATGCTGCAAAAGATCAACAGGTTTGGCCATCTAATTGCTAGAGACACAATATTCTAAACCACAGGCACCATAACAGATAAGTTTTTGTTTTAAACACTGCTAATTTTAAAAGGATGTATGCATTTTTAAATACACTCATGTTTTTATGGGTTTGTGATTAGCATAGTAGAAGTTTACATCTGTAACTTTGAAGGACACCCTGAGACCATCTAGCCCAACCCTCCTCTCTGCAGGAATCCCAGTTAAAGCTCCTGCCAATGATGGCTGCTCAGTCTTTGCGTCATCAGAGAAGGGGAGGCTGAACTCCTCCGCTTTAAGGGCTCAACTCTGAAACGGCTCCTCCTTTCAGGAGGTTCTTCCTCTCATTCAGCCGGAATCTCCTCTCTTGTGGCTGAGCTCCTTTCCCCATTTCCCTCCCTCTGGAACAGCATTGAAGAGACCTGGAGCTTCTCTGTAGCTTCCCTCAGTTGCTGGAAGAGGCTGCACAAGGCAGTGGTGGATTTACGGCCACAACAGAGCTCAAAATGTCTGTTGCTAAGCAAGACAGTTGTTAAGTGAGTTTTGCCCCATTTTACGACCTTTCTTGCCCTTTCTTGTGAAGTGAATCATTGCAGTTGTTAAGCAAGTATCACGGTTGTTAAGTGAATCCTGCTTCCCTGTTGATTTTGTTCATCAGAAGCCCCAAAAGGAGATCACGTGACTCTCAAACACCGTAACCATCATAAGTACATGCCAAGAATTCTGATTTTGATCACGTGACCCTGGGATGCTGCAATGAGCGTCTGAAAAACTGTCATAAGTCACATTTTCAGTGCCCTTGTAACTTTGCACGGTCACTAAACGAACGGTTTCTCATAATCAACTTGATGTTTTCGAGGCGTTTATGAATAATCTCTTTTTTTCTATGATTCATTTTATTTGTCGCCTGCTCTAGAATGTTCCCTATAACTTACCAATTGCATGAATTTTATTTTGTTAATATATATATATATATATATATTGCCAGTATATGGTTGAGAAATTTTGCTGAATCTTTCTTTTTATTTATGAAGATAGCAGAAGCACCTGTTTTTCTAAATAAGCATATTTTGATGTTAGACAACTGCAGAAGAAAGATTCAAATGTGTAAAGGCTAAATGGGATTTTTAAAAAAAGGGTTTCAGATTTTAAAATTCCTGGATGTTCCCATTGTAGTTCCATCCTTTCCTGCAGAAGAATGAATTTTGCAATATTTCTTATGCGAAACTGTACTTGGATCAAAATGGAGATGTAGCAGGAGATCTGGGAATCTTCAGCTGGTTGATTCTCCCCAAGAAGGATCCCATCAGACAGATAATGGGGAGTTTGGAAAGACACAGACTTACTATCGATGAAGATGCTCTTTCACAGCTAAAGTTGCTCAACAAGGTTGGAGAAATGTTGGTGTCTTTCCTCTTTTTCCAAAGATTTAGGACCCATTTCATGTGTACTAAGGCTAGTTACCAGGGTCAGTGACCTTCACTGAGAATTGAACATGGGGAGCAGAAACCTTACAGTTTTCTTTCTATAGACCACTTGGGAGGCTTCAGCACTATTGACCAAGGTGTTCTTCAGATGCTGTAATATTGAAGACTGTTTTTAGCTGATTCAGCCATGTCCAACCTGGGATGAGAAACTCTCAAGTGCTGGAGGTTGTGTTGTTAATAAGGTTAGGTTTGCTTGTCCTCAAATAGCAAAGTGGGAGGGAATTCTGTTAAACAGTCCCTGAATTGAGGTTTGGACTGAATGTGATGAAATTGAATCATGACTGGATGGAGCTCCTGCTGGTCCCATTGGAAGAGAAGCTTCATCTTGTCCCGCTTAGGGAGAGGCCGTTGGGAAATGGGTCCCTGAATGGGCAGGTCCATGGTCTGTGATGTTTTTAAGGAGTCCAGACCTGGTCAAAGTTAGCCATATCTGTCTTTCACCCAACTGGGGGGAGCAATTGGGCTTCTGCCCCCAGGAAGGAGGTCCAAGACTTTCACTTCACATAATACCTTGACCCAGAAAGCTGAAACACTGAAACACAACTTTGATTTAAAGAAAAGATCTTCCTGATATCAGGAGAGAGATTTTGACAGGAAAGGCTACTTAGATTTGGCCTTTGGCTATTAAGAGGGTCTTCATCTGAAAATCCCTTGAATGGCATTGTGTAAGGAACCACTTCAATCCACATTTTAAGAAAACAGAACTTTTGGAAACGGTTTCTTCCAACAGGAACTTTTATTAAGAGAAATTGATAGCAGGCATGATAAACAGGATCTGAGGGATTCCCTCACAAATCGATGTTTTAAAGTGTCCCTAAGCAGCCCCCACCCCGCAGTTCTTCCAGGGATTCAGACCGGCAGATTTCTAGATGTTAAATCCAGGAAGGATAACATCAATCCATCACTGTTGTACATGATCATGCAACAGCTCCTCATACCTTATTTTGATGTCAGATAAATAAACCAGATTCCGGAGGCTGTATCTTTTCAAAACCTTCTAAAGAAACCCTGCTTGTTCAGTCTTTTTCTAATTCTGCTGCCATGAACATTTAACATGCTCACGGAGGCCTGTAGGTGGAACTCTTGATTTTTTGCAATATCTCTGAGCATTGGGTGAACTTGCTGGGATGTTCACTCCTGGGCAGATTGGGAACTGCCTTGAATGTTTTCCGCTTGTGAATAATCTTCTTCGCTGTAGAATGATGGACTTTAAATTGTTTTCAAATGGCCTTGTAATCCTTTCCAGATTGATAGGCAGCAACAATTGCTTCTCTAAGATCATTGCTGATGTCTTTACCTTTTGGCATTGTGTTAACACACAACTCAATGCTGGAGACAGGCAAACTCCTGAAACTTTGGCTTTTATAGAGGCAGTCACACTGGCTGATGATCAATTAATCAAGGTCACTTGATCAGCAGCACCAGGCTACCTGTAAGGACCCACTCCAACCCACATCTTAAGAAAGCAGAACTCTTGGAAACAATCTCTTCCAACAGGAACTTTTATTAAGAGTAGTTGATAGCAGGCATGATAGACAGGATCTGAGGGATTCCCTCACAAATCGATGTTTTAAAGTGTCCCTAAGCAGCCCCCACCCTGCAGTTCTTCCGGGGATTCAGACCCGCAGATTTCTAGGTGTTAAATCCAGGAAAGATAACATCAATCCGGCTCCATTGTACATGATCATGCAACAGCTCCTCATACCTTATTTTAATGATGGATAAATAAACCAGATTCTGGAGGCTGTATCTTTTCAAACGCCCCCCCCCCTTTTTTTTTCCTAGCTGCCTGTAAGGAGGAAAAGTTCAGAGGTGCATAGGATAAGAGGCAAATGGTTACATTGTAATGGTTAGCAGAGGTGAATAAACAAAAGGTTACTTTGTAGTGAATAGAGGAAGTGAAAGTAATAAAAAAACCCCCTGCATATCCCCCCTCCCCCTTTGGAGTATGGCAGGACCCAAGAAAGGGTAAGAATTGGTTTTAGATGAGAGGAGATAGATAGAAAGGAAATATAACGGGATCCTGACACATTGTTTATCCTGAGTCTCAGCTTCCTTCACCTCCCCCTGGGTGAAAAAGAGTCACCCAATTTAACTAATTTTAAATGTGGGTCTGTCTTTCAATGCCATTTGGAGTCTCCTAATTGCAGTTCTTCAACACAAAGGACCTTTTCTTGGATAACTGGAGGGGCCTTAGAAATTGTTCTGTCCCAGCCTATAGCCGCCCTTGTTAAATGCACAAGGACAAAACCCCTTTTGAGAAATAGGCTGGAGACCCCTTTTAATATTGGTAACAAACCTGCCAAATGATCCAAAAACAAAAGCAACAAAACAGAATCCAAATGGAGGAAATTGTTCACACGAAATACAATGCAAAACAAGGAGTTAGTCACTGGCAACACCAACAGAACATGATCCCATGAAGTACTTTGCAACGGTTGCCTTCAGCAACCAGCACCGCCCACACCTTCCCTTTTTATTAAGCTTCTCAATGCCTTCTCCTCCTCCCTTGGAGTTGCCATATTGACTCCCTCTGACCTGCTCTAGTTAACTGCCTTCCTTTAGGAGCAACTCTAATGACTTCCAGCTGTGAGTCCTCAGAGTCTGACTCATCTTCCCCACACAGCTGTGTCTCATCCTGACCACGATTGGAGGGGCCAGGCTCTACATCAGATTGTGACTCTTGTAACTCATCAGAGCCTCCCTCCGACTCTGATGGCTCTCCAAACCCCTCTTCCTCCTCCTCCTCTGATTCCCCGGACTCAGCTGCCGGGTCCACTGGCTGGCAAGGACTCACAACAGAAATATCTCTTTCTGACACAGGACTCACACTCCTGTCCCATCGGTTGCAGCCAAAGATTTAATCTTTTTCAGGGACACGTCCTCATGATCTCACCTCAATCTCACTGGAAAGAACATCTGCTTTAAAGTTGACAGCTACAATTTATGAGGAATTTTTCCTTTATATCTTAACTGGGAGACTGTTTTGAACGAGTGTCAAAGGGGAGCAGCTTTGCAAGGCTTTGTGTAGTCCAGAATCTTAATTCTTAATCACATTTTATTCTACTTAAATAAATCTAATAAAATAACAACTTAAATCTTTGACAACAAATTTATTCAAAAATTTAATATGAGTAGATCATCATAGCCATGGATGTATGAAAAGTAGAGGAATGCCTTTTAATACAACCATTACGAGGAACCGATTGTTTGTCACTTAATGCTTAATTCTTTTCTCAATTCCCTCCCTCCAGACTTTATTAACTAGAAAAGGACTTTGTTGCAATGTGTTATGCCAGAAGCAAAAGGGAGGAACTAAGGAAAGAATCTGCCAGGGTCCCATCTCCTACACCTCTTTGGAAGGAGTCAGAGATTTCATATTCACCTAAGTGAAGCCCAGAATCTACTTGTCTAATGTCCATTTCTCCTCTCCTTTTCCATGGATAGTGAGTCCTAACCTATTTTCTTTGGCATTCCTATTTTTTCTGCTCAGTCTCTGCCTCAGTCCAAATGTGTGGAAAATTGTCATCCTGGATTTGTCAAGCGGGTGCGAGAAGGAGAGCCAGTTTGCTGCTATGACTGCGTTCCTTGTCCGGAGGGGACCATCTCCACTCGGGAAGGTGGGTGACACCACAGGAAAGGTCAGGCTTTGTGGAACTGGATTTATCCACAGCATTTTGATGAAAGTGCAAATTA
The DNA here is from genome assembly GCA_023970755.1 of Azemiops feae. Classification (NCBI taxonomy): domain Eukaryota; kingdom Metazoa; phylum Chordata; class Lepidosauria; order Squamata; family Viperidae; genus Azemiops; species Azemiops feae. Next base: position 105,238 of record JALGBA010000561.1, on the reverse strand, counting down.
AAACATGCATTGAAGCTCAACTCTTTTTTGTTTATTCAAAATGAACTAGAAATCCTCCAATTTCAGATACTGTAGCTACATAGGTATTAGAAAATTATATTATCAGTTTTTTTTCTTGTGGAATGGTTAAGCAACACATCTTGGAAAATGTTCCTGGAACATTTCTCCAAAAAAAGGTATTTCTTGAAATGTAAAAAAACAGAATATTAAAGAAATACTGGTTTTTGACTTTCTCAGATACAGAAAAGTGCACCAAGTGTCCGGATGATAAATATCCAAATATGGATAGAGTCCGATGTATCCCCAAAGTGATAACCTTCCTCTCTTATGAAGAACTTCTGGGCATCATTCTGGTCTCTTTTGTTCTACTCTTGTTCCTAACCACAGGCCTTGTCTTAATCATCTTCATTAAATACTTAGAAACTCCCCTTGTCAAAGCCAACAACCGGGACCTCTCCTACATCCTCCTGGTCTCCCTCATGCTTTGCTTCTTGTCTCCTATTCTCTTCATTGGTCAACCAAAGAAAGCCACCTGCCTTCTCAGACAGACGGTTTTCAGCATCATCTTCTCAGTTGCCATTTCTTCTCTCTTGGCCAAAACCATCACGGTGGTGCTGGCTTTCCTGGCCACAAAACCAGGAAACCGAGCAAAGAGATGGTTGGGGAAGAGCTTGGCCAACTCCATCATCCTTTCTTGTTCTGCTGTCCAAATGATCATCTGCTCCCTCTGGCTGGGAGTTTCTCCCCCATTCCCTGACTCTGACCTCCACTCCCAGCCTGGAGAGATCATCCTGCAATGCAACGAAGGGGCTGTTGTCATGTTCTACATCACCCTCAGCTACATGGGCTTCCTGGCTGCAATCTGCTTCATGGTGGCTTTCCTGGCCAGGAATCTGCCCGGGGCCTTCAACGAAGCCAAGCTGATCACCTTCAGCATGCTGGTCTTCTGCAGTGTCTGGGTGACTTTTGTGCCCACCTACCTGAGCACCAAAGGGAAATACATGGTGGCTGTTCAGGTCTTCTCCATCCTGGCCTCCAGTGCTGGTCTGCTGGGCTGCATCTTCATCCCCAAGTGCCATATTATCCTTCTGAGGCCACACCTGAACACAAAGGAACATCTTACAGCTAGATAGTATTCAGGAGTTAAAGAAAATCATATCTATGTGTTTCAAAATGGGAACATGTTAAACAACTAGAAGTCTTGTAGCTCCCTTTCCTTTCAGCTCAATAAATCTTGCTAAAGAGAACTCTGTGAAAGTCACTCAGAGGAATTTGCTACTGAATGTGACACCTTATAAAAAATAATGTGGGCACTTCTTCGTACTGACAGCAGCTAAAAGTGTCTGTGTGAGAGAGAGCGAGTAGGAAAAGAGGTCAGGAAGAAGCTGTGGGAACCAAGCACCAACCGGGTTGCCTGATCTTCTCCAGGAGATGCCGGAATGATGTGAAATGCCATGTTTGACTGGCTTTCAGCTGGGGAGAGAAATCTTCATCCTTCATATATAGTTCTTCCTTGATTTCCTGATAAAACTTCCTTTGCAGAAAGTGTTGAGCAGAACAGCTGTGTGGGATTTCAGCTTGGAATTGTTTTTATTTTGGTGTGCACCTTTAAGAAATTTCCTCTGTATTTATTTTCCTTTTCATCAACCAGAGAAATAAAATAGCAGTTTTCAGGCCCTTTAATTTTCCACTCTACAATTTGTATATAAAGCATTTCTCAGCTCCTCGTCCAAGCTTGTCTTGTCTGTGAAAGGTTGGACAAGATGAGACTTTCCCCAGGAGGAGACTGAAGGGATCCTGCATTATTGACTGAGTAGTCTGGACTGAAGCAGGAGCATTCAATGCTGTGTTTTCATCCAGGTCCAAGAAGGAGTTGTGTAAGGATGGGAAAATCTAGGTTTGCAGGAAGAGGCACCCATGGAAGCTATTCTGTTTTCCAACCACACAGATTGCTGATGAATCGATAATCAATCTGAGGTTTCAGAATAGCTTCTAATTGCTGATCAAATCCCTTTGCAAATTCCGTTTTAAGCAGGTAAAAAAAGCTTTGATGGATCAGACCAAGGTCAATCTAAGATTCTCAGTGACCACACAGAGATGTCTCTGGTTTGCCCACAAGCAGAAGGCAGAGACTTATGGCTTTGCCCAACATGGTACGAGTGTTTCCGCACAATTTCACTTTCCTCCATGACACCACACAATATTGGACACTCAGCCATCTCACTATCTAGAAATCCCTAATTCTGGTATCCCACATTAATCTGAGAATTTTTTTCCAAGTTTCACACCCCAATCAAAAAGGACTAAGGCGGGACTGGAACTCAAGAGCCTCCAAGTGATTGCCCCAAAGGAAGTTTTCATGCCTGAGGAGTAGAACTCAGAGCCAGCTGACATTCCTGCATAAGGCAGGACTAGAACTCAGTCCCCTGCTGATTGGCTCCAAGTCACTTGGCTCCAATCCCACCTTTATTTTGAAGGTGGGATTAAAACTCCACTAATTGGCAGAAAGTCCCTCAGCTGGCTTTGATTCCCTCCCACATCCTCCCCAGGCACTCCTGCCCCCCCAACACAAAAGGCTCCTTCTGTGCCTCCCGGCTCCCCCCTCCCCTCCCCTGAACAGACAGCTGTCACTCAAGCCCCTGTCCCACCCCACCCCCTGGTTCTCAGGTTAGGCAGTGCCGCCCCCAGCCCTGGCAGGCAGGCCACCTGAACCCCCTTTTCCCTCCCACCGCCTCCTCCTCGCAGGAGCCTCCTTGGGGCCAGCCGGGAGTCTCGCCGGGAGCTGAGAGTTAGGGGCGCTCAGAGGGGCTCCCTACCAGCCGGGCTCCAGGGATGGAGGGTGGGTGCTCCCTTCACCTCTTCCCCCCTGGGCCGCGCAGGGGCTCCTCCATCTTCAGAGGCTGTGGCACCCCCTGCCAGGAGAGCAGCCAGAGGAGCCACGGGGGGGGGAAGCATGGTACGTGGGTCCGAGAGCGGGAGGAGCCCTGGAGGGGTGGTGGTGCAGGGGCGGGGCTCCCTCCTTCCCCCGGAGAAAAGCCGGATGTCATGGTTCTGACAGAACTCCAAGGCTTGAAAATTCCTCAAAGAACATGTTTATTAATTACAAAATATCAGCACGGTCAAGAGTGAAACCAAGTCTGGATACACACGTAACAATTCCCCAATACAAATTTAGAAATCCCACCCATAAAGCTATGCAAGCAACTACGTTCCCCAATGCAGTCATTTGGCGGGCTTTTTCCACAACGCCCAGCCTGCCGGCTTGGGAACAACTGATGACCTTGGTTCTCACGGGACAAAAGATGATTATGACTAGCAAAGCACCTGGGAAACCCCCTCCCCCATCCGTTCTATGTGGCAACGCAGAATGAGCAGGAAAATGGCTGCAGCCATGCTCAGTCGCAGGGTTGACACTGGGCCCTCTGCATTTGGCCCCCACCCTTCTCCAGCTTCCAGCGCCACCTTTGGCTTCGCTCGGCTGAGCGGTCCCAAACTTGCCCACCAGGAGATCCCCCACTGGTCTCACCGATGCGCTGCCTGCTCCTTCCCACAGGGGGCACTCTTTCTCCTCAGGAGCCCCAGGGATCTGCTGCCCCCTCCGTAGCCGCTGCTGCCCCCGCCAGAGGACCCCGTAGCCCCGGAGATGCTCCAGCGCCCTTCGGACCTTGGCCAAGCCCTCTGCGGACCCAGCCGGGCTGAGCTGGAGGGCCCGAAGGAAGGTGGGAATCTGCAGACGATCCCCCCGTGATGGCCGTTCCAGCAGCTCTGTCGTCCTAGGAGAGGCTCACTCTGCCCCCTGTCCGACTTCTCAGACTGGCCCTCCTGTGGGGTCCCTCGCTCTTCCACTGGGGCAGGACTGGATCTGGCTGGGACCAACTGATCCTCCTGGGGATTTTGGGTTGGTGGTTGAGTTAGACCGGCTGGCTGGCTTTCGCTCTGCTCCTGAATGGAAGAGCTGCATAAGGGAAGGTCACAAAAGTGCTCCACACACTTGGTGGCAGCTGATCAGGGGGGAAAACTGCATGTAAGGAAAAAACGGGAGAGAGAGAGAGACAGACAGAGACTTCTGAAGAAGTCTGAAGGTTTGTGTAGATGTGGCTGATTCCTCTTCAGTTATTTGCAGTTGCAAAATCATCCAAAGAGAAGGAGAGCGGAAGGGATTCCTTTCCTTTCCCCTTCCTCTTTTCGGGCAGCTGACACAGACTGAGGGGACCCTTCCGATGGGCTTGACGGGCAGGATTGGCAGGTCCTGCGCAGGTGAGGGGCTGAGGGGGGGCACGACTGCAGGGGAAGCCTGGCTGCTCTCCAAAGAGGGGGGAGGGTCTTTGGCAGGGGGGAACATTGGAGACCCCCAACCTTGCCCTCTGCCCCCCACTCCCTGAATCAATAAGCTTTGATTCTGGGGGGTTAATGGGGGTGACAACCTCCTGGGTGTGGCTGTTTGTGCAGAATTTGTGCCTTGTTTCAGCGCCACTCTTGACTTCCACAAAGGGGTCCAGGGGGTCCAGGGAATGAACCCCCCCAGCAGGAGCAAACGGACTCCCACATCCGAGAGGAAGAGGAGGAGGGAATCTCTCTCCAGGGCTGCTCTTGGATAATGCACATAAATGCAGGCAGTCCTCCACTTATGACAGTACATTTAGTGACCGTTTGAAGTTACAACGGGGCTGAAAAAAGTGACTTGGGTCAATTTCTCACACTTATGACCGTTGCAGCATCCCCAGGGTCACGTGATTTACATCTGGATGCTTGACAATTGACTCACTTTTATGACGGTCGGAGCATCCCGGAGTCACATGATCCCCTTTTGCGACCGTCTGACAAGCAAAGTCAGCGGGGAAGTCAGATTCACTTAACAACCGTGTTACTCACTTAACAACCGCAGTGATTCACTTAACAACTGTGGCAAGAAAAGTCATAAAGTGGGGCAAAACACAAATTTCTCCCTTAGCTCCCTTCTGGTCGTAAGTGGAGGAATACTGGAAGTAGCCATTCTACAGCTCCCCCAGGGAGAAAGGACAGAAATGCAGATGATTCCTAAGCAAAGGGAGGCCTTGACTTAAAAAGATCCATTTGGGAATTACAATGGCACTGAGGGAAGTGATTGGGGACCAGTCCTCACACTTACGACCATCGCAACATTTCCAGTCACACAATCAACATTTGGGCCTGTGGCAGCTGGTGTGTGTTTGCCACGGTTGTCGCAGTGTCTCGGGGTCCCATGATCCCCGTCTGCAACTCTCCCAGCCGCCTCCCAACAAACTGAGTCAATAAGGAAACTCTCTCACTTAACGACCTTGTGGTTCAGTTCACAACTGAAGTGATTCGCTTAATGCCCAAAGGGTCAAAAAATGGGCTCAGACTCCCTGAACAACCTCCTTGCTTCGCAAAGGAGAGCCTGGTGCCTTTCATGGTCATAGGTCGAGGACTCCCTGCATCCCGAGGGTTCTACGTAGGTAGTCCTCGACTTATGGCCACAATTGAGCCCAAAATTTCTGTTGTGAGACGTTTGTTAAGTGAGTTTTGCCCCATTTTATGACCTTTTTTGCCTCAGTTGTTAAGCGAATCACTGCAGTTGATAAGTGAGTCACCCGGTTGTTAAGTGAATCTGGCTTCACCCTGGACTTTGCTGGTCAGAAGGTCGTAAAAGGGGATCATGTGATCCCCCTGGGGCTCTGCGACTGTCATAAATACGAGTCAATGGCCAAGCATCCGAATTTTGATCACGTGACCATAGGGATGTTGCAACGGTCGTAAGTCTGAAAAACGGTCACTATTTCCAGGGCAGCTGGAGAAACCCCTCCAGAGCCGCCAATCCCTTCATAGGCCAGACAGGCGGTTGAGGAAGGTTTTTCCAATCTCCTGTCCAGGCCAATCAAAGCCTCGGCTGGTGACGTCAGGGGCTCCCCCTAACCCCATTGGCCGGAGCTCACCATGGCAACATCCAGCATCCTTGGTGGGGCTGGACCGCTGGAGTGGACGGACGGCTCTGTGGGCCTCACCAGGGCCTCGCTGGTCTGGGCTTGTCCAGAGGAAGAGACAGTTCCCGTGAAGGCCCATTTGGGGGAGGAGATGAGAAAAGGGGGTTCAGCCCCAGCACCCCAGAAGGGCTCTTACCTGCTGTGTCAGGAGCCTCCCTACCTGGGATCAAACTCCCCACCCACCACCTGGAAGGTGCAGGTCTCCAGAGATGGACTGGGGCCAGATGGCCGGCAGCCATGCTTTGCGCTGGGAAAACTCTGCAAGATTCAGGGGCCCCAAACGTGGCTTCAGGATGTCCCAGTTGGATGGGCCTTGGGCCCCCAAAGGTAGAAATTGACCTGGTTCAAGGATTTGGGGGAATTAACCGAAAAGGGACACCGTTGGCCAGATATAATTATTTCCCAAACACTCTCTGCCTGGGGATTGAAGTACTTACTTATTATTATTTTTAATAAAGTTGAATTTATCCCACCTTTATTATTTCTCTAAATAGGTCAAGGCAATGAACATAGCTTAGGCTCCATCCTCCCCTCAACAACAACCTTGTGAGGTGGGCTAAGGCTGAGAGAGAGAGAGACCGTCTCAAAGTCACACGCCTGGCTTTCCTGCTGAAGATGGAAATTGTAAGTAATGGGGGGAGGTCTATCTTAATTCGAATGGTCACCCCCTTCTCCAGTCATCAGAAACATCAAAGCCAGGCCAGAGATGGCCAGAGTGACCGATGGAGGATTCCGGCTCCTTTGGAGGGTTTCGAGAGATGATCTGCCTTGAACTGGAGTCAGAATCAAATGGGAGTCAGAGTAGTTTGAAAAGAGATCAATATTGATGGATTATGTGGGTATTTCTCAAACCTGGCCATTTTAAAGGCCTGTGTGAACTTCATCTCCCAGAATTCCCTAGTAAGCCAGCTGGATTCTGGGGGTTGAAGGCCACACATTTCTTAAAGGGGCCAAATTTGTGATTTTTACACAAAGTTTTTACAATTTAATGAATGTGTGATGCTATTGACACTTGATAGTTTTAAGCCTAATTTGTTCCCTCTTTGGAGATTAAGGCTACAATGAAAAGGAAATAGACAATAGAAGCCTAGAGCTGGAAGGGACCGTGTCTCTGTATGTATCTATGTAACTATGTATCTACTTATGTATCTATCTAGCAAGGGGGACCCTCCATATCCCATCCCCATTATTTTGGGAAGCAAGAGGCCCCTTGGGTCATGATATCAGCTGCCCCCCATGAGGTCATAAAGAATGCTGTGATGTCGCCCCTGAGGGCAGATATATAAAGGCAAACTTGAGGACAGGAAATCTGAGGCGAGTTGAGGCGAGGAGAGGAGTCGAGTTGCGTTCAGTTGAGTTGAAGAGAGGAGAGTGGCGTGGACGAGAGCGGAGAAGATCGGAGGAGAGCTGAGGAGACGAGACGAAAGGAGAGGAGAGGAGGCTAACGAACTTTTTTATGAGTGTGGAAAATCAGCAAGCAAAGAGAAGAAGTTTGCAAAGTTTGGAAGATTAGAAGATCAGGTAAGACTGCACCTTGATTCGGCAGATTATCTGTCCTCCTATTAAAGATAATAGGGGATGGGGTGGGGTAGAACAGAACAGAATAGAATAGAATAGAAAATAGAATAATTATTTATTTGTCCACGTGCGAATGGACACACAAGGAGAGACAGGAGCACCAAGGATCCCTCATTTCAACCAAGAGTTACAAACCTTCTCCTTTATTGGTAGGATCTGCTTCCAGTTCTAGTCTTCATTCTTCACGGCTGGATGAGTCACAGGCTGAACAAGTTGCCGTTGCTAAAGAAGAAGGACAGCGATGAGTCCAACCTTCAGGTCAATCGTGACCAGCAGCAGTGGGACCCCCAGGAAGCCCATTTCTCTGGCTCCCACCCATCCACTTCCCCTGACTCAGCCACTCGGCGAACCACGCAGCTCCTGCCTCTGCTTGTGAAGTCTTCCGCAGCTCCAACGGAGGCCAGGAAGACGGTTCGGCTTCCAGCGCTGGTGCTTCCCGATCTGGGCCAGAGGACAACCCTGAGGACCACTCCAGGGACTGCTCAGGCAGAAGACCAGCAAGGCGAGAAAGAGCCCGTCGCCTTGCCAAGGGTGCCTGAGAGGGGAAGGTCTCAGAGGAGCAGCCTCTCCCAGGGGAGAAGACTTTCCAAGGCCGTCCTGCCTTTATATCCAGGTATACACAGTACAGGGCTGGGCTATCTATGGAACCAGCTTTGTCTATCACATTAGCCCATCCCACTCTTTCAACCAACCAACCAATCAATCAATCAATCAATCAATCAATCAATCAATCAATCAATCAATCAATCAATCAGAATAGAGCCTGAAGAGACCATTTGGGATCCAGAACATTGATTTAATAGGTCCCAGGACTTGATCCAGCTTCAGAGCTCTTTCAGGGTGTTGATATACCCCTTGGGTACAGTTCTTTATCTGTTTATTACAGAACAATCGAGTTGGAAGGGACCTCAGAGGTCTTCTAGTCCAACCCCCTGCTCAAGCAGGAGAGTCTATACCGTTTCAGGCAGGGGGCTGTCCAGTCTCTTCTTAAAAACCTCCAGTGATGAACACAACTTCTGAAGGAAGCTGCTCCACTGATAAATTGTTCTCACTGTTAGGAAGTCTCTCCTTAGTTCCAAGTTAGTTTCCATCCATGGCTTCTTCTCCTGCCCTCTCGTGCATTGGAAAATAAGTTGACCCCCTCTTCTTTGTGGCAGCCCCTCAAATACTGGATCAGGTTACCCTAAGTCCTTCTTTTCTTTGGACTGGCCATACCCAGTCCTAAGAAAAGAAGGACTTGGGGTAACATGAACCAGTAGTTGAGGGGCTGCCACAAAGAAGAGGGGGGTCAACCCAGTTCCTGCAACCGTTCTTCATCAGGCAGAGAACTTAGGCTACAGACCCCCTCAGTCAAAGAATGTCGGCCGGTGGGGTCTAGGAAGAGGGTCTTCTCTACCCCTGCTACTGTATTATGAAACATTTTGCCCTCAGAGCGGAGGGAAGACCCCATTCTCTTAGCCTTTTACAAAGTGGTCGAAACCTGGCTGTGCGGCTTTGTGTGGCAGGCACAAAGGTCCACACAATCCCGGGGCTGGCTGGTACCACGAGAGCCCTCCCTCTGCCTTTTTCACCCACGTTGAACAATCACCAATATTTATATACCGATATATAGTATACCCTCAGTATAGGGTCTCCTGCTCGAGCAGGGGGCTGGACTAGAAGACCTTCAGGATCCCTTCCAGTTCTATCCTATTCAAAGACCTTGGGATTTTTATTGCTTTGAAATTTCACAATGTTGTAATCTTATCATTTTTTTTTTAAAAAAGTCATCCTAAATTAATCTTAATATTTTACAGCTAATTTTATACGCTGTTTCATATGTTGATTACACTGCACAGTGTCCAGAGTTCCTCCTCGAGATGGGTGTCTGGGAACATGAAATATAAATAAATTCAGTAAATAGATTTCAGGTAAAAGGCACTTAGATGTTGTGGTTAAGACACCAGTCCAGAAACAGGAAGATGGTGAGTTCTAGTCCCACCTTACCCATGAAAGCCAGCTGGGTGACTTTGGGCTGATCATCAGGAGACAGTGAGTTGTAGTTCTGCCTTACGCATGAAAACTGGCTGGATGACTTTGGGCCAATCAAGCCAAAAGAAGGACCAGGGCTGACATGATAGCAGTGTTCCAATATTTGAGGGGTTGCCACAGAGGAGGGGGTCAACCTGTTTTCCAAAGCACCCTTGTCCAAGCCAGACAAGGAACATTGGATGGAAACTGATTAAGGAGAGTGTCAGAATCCAATTATATTTTATTTCTAGCTACCTACTCTGAGAAAAACCAATTCTTACTCTCTTCTGGATTCTGTCATACTACAAAGGGAGGGGGAGTAAACACAGGTGTTTATGACTGGCATTTCCTCTATCAACTACAAAGTAACAACCTCTGTGGATTCCCTTCGAGAGTACCAACCATAACAATGCGGCCATCAGCCTTTAATCTCACTCCCTATGAAGTCTCCTTTTACCGGCAGCGAGGGAAAAGGGGGGGAAGATTGCAACACCTGGGATCTGATAGACTTAACACCCAACCATCTGCCAATTTGAATCAATGGGAGAAATGTGGAGTGGGGCTGCCTGGGAACACTTTAAAACATTGAATGGTAGGGGGGGACCCCTTAGATCCTGTCTAGCATGCCTTCAGTCAGTTTTTCTTAATAAAGATTCCTGTTGGAAGAAACGTTCCAAGAGTTCTGTCTTCTTAAGATGTAAATTGAGGTGGGTCCTTACATTAGACAGGATCTGCAAAATTGGTCAACCTGGAAGGAAGAACCTTGCCGGGGGACTTTGCAAAAAAATACCATGTCAGACGACGAAACGGGGAAGGGGGAAAGCCCCCCGGAGAGGGAGCTGTTGCCCCGACTGGAAACCTGTCAAATATCCGGATCTGAAGGGTCAGATTCCTCAGGAGAAGAGGTGGTGGAGACGCATAACCAGAAGCCTCGGTGGTCAATGGGCGTTGGAAAGAAAGGCGAGTGGGAAATCAAGAAAGGTGACCCTGAGACGGGGGGCCAACCAACCAGGATGGAAGCAGGAGATGGAGAGATCCCTGCACACAAGCGAAGATGGAAGCTGGGCACAGCACTTGAACTGGATCCTAGAGAAAGCTATCGACTTGATGAAGAGAACCCTCAGCTTCCTAGGAGAGGAGGATCCTGAGCCCCATGGCTGCACCAACTCCTGGAGCCGCAAGTGGACAGACACTGAGGGGGAATAGGAACCTGCAGCCACTGATCCAGTAGTCCCCACCCTCCGCCGACCTGCAGATGGCGATCTGGATGGAACACAATACCGATGAAGAAGGCACCGATCCATTCAAAGACTCCTGCCACTGGACGCGAAATTCAAGGGGGAGCCGACACGCTTGGGGTTTTTCCTAACCCAAGTCCTTGGCTACATGGAGGAACATGGGCAGCACATCCCTAGTGACAAAGCCCGTATCCGGATCGTGCAATCTGCTCTGGACAGGCTGGCTGCCGATTGGGTGGTGAATTTGCATGATTCCAATGCTGAGAGCTCAACGACTTCAACCGTTTCATGTCCTTCAAAGCCCACGAAAGGATCAAAACGATGAGGCAAGGCAGACGGCCAGTAGCCGAATATACGCAAGAATTCCGAACCATTGCCAGCAAGCTGAACTGGCCGGAAGACATCCTCCTTAGCCATTTCAAAGACGGTCTGAATTACGAACTATATGACGCTTGCCTGCCCCCAGGGGACCCACACCAACTCGATGAATAGTACATCCTGGCAGAAGAAGCAGAGATCGACCTACTGAAGAGGCACCGCCGAGGAAAACAATGGAGCCGCTCACTGCCTGAACCGACGCGCGAACCAGCGAAGCCATCGGCTATGGCCAAGAAGCCAATGGGCTGTTTCAAATGCAGGAGAGAGGGGCATCGGGCTGTACAATGCCACTCAAAAGCCCCCCAGCACAACCCAGACCGACCACCAGCCAGCAAATCTGGGAAGTCCCCAGCTAAGTCAAAAGAATCTGCCATGAGAGTGATAGAGGCTGTGGAATCCCCTACCTCCGCCCATCGTGGGGAAAGAACTCCAGTCTACACCGCATGGCCGGTGGACGCCCCAGACGACAGCTCGGAGGGCGAACCCCTGGTAAGTGGACCCATCACACCCATCCTAAAGGCAGTGACTATATTAGCCCCCTCCATGTCCGAAGCTGTCAAAGTGAAAGCCTTAATAGACTCTGGCTGCACCTGCTGCCTCATTAGCCCGAAACTAGTGGGAAATTTGGGCATTCCGGTGAAGAGGATGGAACAACCAATCTCATTTGGTCAGTTAGATGGGTCCATAGCAGGGGGGGTGCCAGCTACCCTAGCCACATTACCAGTCCACCTATCCCTGGGAAATCATGAGGAAGACATAACGTTTGTAGTGACCCCAGGCATGGAATGCCCGATGATCCTAGGGCTGGAATGGTTAACAGAATGGAACCCCTGGGTAAACTGGAGAACGGCAGAAATCAATTTCCCAAAGGGGGACCCTACGGACTTAAAACCCCAAGGGGAACCACCAAAATTAAGAACGGAAAAAGCATCCATGGGAGAAGAATTACAGGGGCTACCAGAAATACGAGAGGAATACAGAGATCTTGCTGAAGTTTTCAGCGAGGAGAGGGCGGATGAGCTTTCCCCCCACTGACCCACGGACTGTGCCATAGAATTCAAGCCCGGGGCAAAACTCCCGAAGCCCAGATTATACTCCATGAGCCCAAAGGAGGAGGAGGAAATGGAAAGATTCATAAAGAAAAACCTAGAAAGGGGGTTCATTGAACCAGCCAAGCCTAAAGTGGCCGCTCCGGACCTCTTTAGAGAGAAGAAGGACGGCTCTCTATGCTTATGCATGGACTACCGGCTTCTTAATGCAATCAGTGAAAGAAACCTATACCCCCTACCTCTCATGAAGGACATGTTATCACACCTCTCAAAAGGAAAGATTTTTACTAAACTAGATCTAAGGGAAGCGTATTACCGCCTGAGAATTAGGGAAGGGGATCAATGGAAAACCGCATTTAACTGACCAATGGGGTGCTACCAATTCAAAGTTTTGCCATTTGGATTACAAGGGGGGCCCGCAGTATTTATGCAATTAATCAAAAGAGGAACATGTCAACCTAGTCAGAGCGGTTTTAAAGAAACTGCGAGCCGCCCACCTATATACCAAATGATCAAAATGTGAATTCCACCAGGAAAGAATAGACTACCTAGGTTATCGCATATCCCCACAGGGCATTGAAATGGACCCAGAGAAGGTCAGGGCAGTATTAGAATGGGCATCACCTTGCACAAGAAAGCAACTGCAAAGTTTCCTGGGGTTCGCAAACTTTTACCGCCAATTCATCCCCTCATTTGCCCAGATAACCCTGACCATCACGAACTTACTAAAAACGAAGGGAGAATCCTCAGTGAAACCTAGCCAGCCACTAAAATGGACAATGGAATGCCAAGCAGCATTTGAGAGATTAAAGAAACTCTTTTCTGCCGAATCAATACTGAGGCACCCAGACATGGACAAACCCTTCATAATACAGGCGGATGCAAGTGATGTGGCAGTGGGGGCTGTACTATTACAAGAAAATGAGAAGGGGTATTGCAACCCAGCGCGTATACATCCAGGAAACTGACCGAAACGGAACAGCGCTGGCCCGTGTGGCAGAAAGAGGCATATGGGATATGTTGGTCATTACTTACATGGCGCCAATTCCTTGAAGGCAATAAAATCCCTTTCCAGGTGTGGACAGACCACAAAAATTTGGAAGTCTTGAAAACACTCAGGAAGCTCAACCCCAAGCAAGCCCGCTGGTCCCAGCATTTTCACCAATTCCATTTTACGCTCAAGCATTTGCCGGGGGGAAAGAACTTTCTGGCAGATGCATTATCTCGCATGCCCCAATATAACAGCATGCGAGCCACTGACTCTAAACCAATTATGGGAGAATCACAACTGGCAGCACCAGTGACTACAGAGCCCAAGCTAAATTAAAACCACAGCTGGATAGCCAGACCGGAATTGAATTCCGGAAAAGTTTGGAAACAGATGAATGGTTCCAGAAAAATAAACACGTGTGCACAATGAAAGATGGACTGCCTTGGGTGGGGGAAAAGTTATATATACCGACCACCCAAAGGATCACATTCATGCAACTTTGCCACGACACAAAATCAGCAGGGCATTTTGGATTTGTAAAAACATTGCACTTAATTAAACAGCAATTTTGGTGGCCATCCATGAAAAAAGACATAGAAAGTTACGTGGCCAGCTGCCCAAAGTGTGCAATGGCAAAAAGGCTGCAAGGGAAATCACCAGGACTGTTACAAACAGTGGTAAATCCCTCAGCCTCCTGGAGGGAAATAGCCATGGATTTTATAGTGGAATTACCAGAAAGCAATGGGAATACTGTCACCTGGACGGTCACGGACTTGTTTTCCAAACAGGTGCACTTTATCCCTTGCCAAAAGATTCCCACCGCAAAAGCCTTAGCGAAACGTTTTGTGCAGCATATTTACAGATTGCATGGGGAACCCCAACGCATCATATCTGATAGGGAAGTGCAATTTATGCCTGCATTTTGGAAGGAATTTTTATCCCTTTTAGGGACCACTCAGGGACTGACATCTAGTCATAATCCTCAAGGGAACGGTCAATCAGAGAAATCTAACTCAGTACTTGAGCAATATTTAAGATGCTTTCTTAATTTCCAGCAGTTGGATTGGACGGACCTACTCCCTGTCGCAGAGGTTGCCTACAATAATGCATTCCACTCCAGCACAGGTTACACTCCTTTTCAAATAGCCAACGGTCAAAGTTTCAATCCCATGCCAGAACTAACCCCAAATGAACCGGCAATCCCATCACTGAAAGAGTGGATAGAACAATTACAAAACACCTGGCCAATAGTTAGAAAAGCCTTAGATGAAGCCAGGCAAGCATACAAAGCACAAGCAGATAAAAAAAGGGTTGAACCCACACCATTCATTATAGGAGAAATGATGTACTTGTCTAGAAAATATCTAAAATCCCTACAACCCTGTAAAAAACTTGGACCAAAATATATAGGGCCTTTTCCAATTAAAAGAATCATAAACCCAGTAACAGTAGAATTAGAATTAGAATTAGAATTACCCAAAAATCTTAGGCAAATACACCCAATTTTCCACTGCAGTTTGCTGAAAAGAGAACAACAGTCACCCTTACGGCCAAAAATTCCCCCCCCCCCACCAACCCCAATCATGATAAAAGGAGAACAACACTTCGAAATAAAGGAAATCCAAGAAAATATCATGGGACAACTCAATACCTAGTAGCATGGAAACACCTCCCCTCCTCACAAAACGAGTGGGTCCATAAACATCATATCAGAGCCCCGAAGCTTTTAAAGAAGTTTCATACAGAGTATCCTAACAAGCCAGACTAACTTTTATACCTGTTTTGTTTTCTCTACAGGTGGATCTCTCTTATTTGTAAGGGGAGCCGGATGTCAGAATCCAATTATATTTCATTTCTATCTACCTACTCTGATATAAAAACCAATTCTTACTCTCTTCTGGATTCTGTCATACTACTAAGGGGGAGGAGGGTAAGCATGGGGGTTTATGACTGCACTTCCTCTATTAACTACAAAGAAACCTTTGTTGATTCCCTTTGAGAGTACTAACCATAACAATGCAGCCATCTGCCTTCATCCTACTGCCTCTGAAGTTCTCCCTTTACTGGCAGCGAGGGAAAAGGGGGGGGGAGATTGCAACGCCTGGGATCTGATGGACAATATGTTTCCTGGACAACACCCAGACATCTGCCAGATTGAATCGCCCGGAAGAACTGTGGAGTGGGGGCTGCTTGGGAACACTTTAAAACATTGAATGGGGGGGGGATCCCTCAGATCCTGTCTAGCATGCCTTCAGTCAGTTTCTCTTAATAAAGATTCCTGTTGGAAGAGACTTTCCAAGAGTTCTGTCTTCTTAAGATGTAAATTGAGGTGGGTTCCTTACACTTCCTTTATTCAGTAGTGTGAATTTCCAGGCAAAGGTAAAGAGTTTAGATGCCACAAATATCAATTGGCACCTAAGATTTGAGAATAACGGAACTACGGTTATTTCAGCCCCAACCCAGATAAAGCTGTTATAAAAATTAGTGTCTTTAATCACGGTCAGAATAGAATAGAATAGAAATAACTTTATTGTCACTTTAAATGTACACTAATCGGCATATATTAAAATGACATTTCATTGCATACATCTCCCAAAGGGTCATCACTGTGGGAAAAAGAACCTATTGTTTTTGCAGAAACCGTAGAAGGGCAGGCTAATCCTTGGAAGAATCCATTATACGTATTTCTAATCTCATGAATTCTGCTTAAGCATGGAAACTGTACGTAGGAGCCGGGATCAGAGGCCCCTGCTATGCTCAAAACTAGTTTTAACCAGAATTAGTTGGCACGATGGTTGATTCAGAGCCCACCAGAACTAATAGCTATAAAAGGTAATTTATAAATAAGGGCAGGGGACGACTTTTTTTGCCTTGGCAGAGCTGGGATTAGGGTTAGGGTTAGAGTTAGGGTTATGGTGGGTGCAGCCCACACGTGTGCATCCTTTATACAAAGTCTTAGTCTAAAGAGCCAGTTCCTGTTTAATCATGGCAGGAAATTTCCTAAGGAGATTTCCTTTCAGGATCTCTGTTTCAGCTGGTAGCCCTTCATATTGAAAGGTCCACAGTCACTGTACGGTGCACAGCTAGCATCTATCCATAGCTGGATCAAAGATTATAACATCATAACGCATGTTATAAAATGTGTCCTGGGCTGATTATGGACTGGCCTGTAATGGGTCATTCCCAGTGAATCACAGTGAAGTGAAGGCACCTGGTAACATAGGTGTCAAACTTGCTGCATCACTTGCTATTTTGCGACAGATTGCAACTTTTTTTTGCCTTGGCAAAGCCTGGGTCAGGGTTAGGGTAGGGTTGGGCCCGGGGTTATAGTGGGTGGGGTCTGCGCATGGCGCATCCGGCCCATGGACCAGCAGCTTAAAACTGCTTTAAAGAGCCAGGTCATCTTCCAGCATGGCAGACAATTTCATCCGGAGGATGAAAATGAAGCCCTCCAATAGAGGTAGGATAAAATTAAAAATAAGAGGCATTATAATACTTCACTTTGGGAGTTAGAATAGTAGAATAGTAATTACTCAACCCTGGATAATAAAACAATTGAGAAGTGGATTAATAAGGCCTCTTCGAATGCTACATCAGAAAAAAATGGAAAAAAAATCCATCAGAGGCGGGAGGCACAATTATATGAAATTTGGGTGGATTTTATCGTTTATTACGTGTGCAATCCCCACCTCTTTATTTATTTTTTATTACATCTTTTTTTTTTTTTCTAAATATATTTTATTAGATTTTATAAGGGTAAAGGGGTTACATCAAAGTGCTTAGGAACCACCGTGGAGGTGGGTATATTGAACATCCAAAAAAAGAAAAAAACAATCACGAATATATAGTCCAAATCAAATCATTTAAAATTCCCTAATTCCCTCATTTAGTCTTGCATATTCAAATTAATACATTTCTATATAAGCTTCAAAGAATCCTATCAAATATCACTCACATTTCAATTCTAAAAATCCAAGTCCTGTTTTAAGCTTTACTAACTTACAATTACCATATTCCAATTGGCCTTAAATAGACATATTATTAACACTTTGGGTATCCTTTTTTTTTTTAGATAATAATTATATCTGGTATATTATTTCTGCAGTAATATTCTTATATTTTCTTCATTAATACCATTTCTTCTCTTGTCACCCATCCCTCTTGTTCTCCTTCTATTTCAAACTAATTATCTTAAAGTAAAAATATCAAACCAACAAATAAACAAATAAATTTCTATCTAATTTAATTATATATTCTATCAGTTCATCTATATCTATAAAAATCTTTTTAAACCAGTAAATAAAGTTTACTTCTCCAGTAATTCTCATGTCTAAAACAAAGTATTGTTACAAAGGGTATCCTCTTAGAAATTTCACATGTTCCATTAGTTATTAACTCAGTCAAAGAATCAAAGCCTTTTTAAACCCATCAAGTAAAGCTTTAAAATACATTTTTAAATCTAATTCTAGGTTTCCTTCTATGCCATAATGGTTTCCATAATAAAATTCCTGTATCATCAAACCACAATGTTAAAGGATCCATATTCTTTAACGCTTCAAATTGGTCAAAGTTCTCTTTCCTTTCTTTTAGTAGTCTTTGGATGGTAAAAGCCGTTTTATTCCATGTTATATTTGCCAGTTGTTTATCCACCTTTTCACGATTTTCAATAACTTGTATCTGAGTATCAGTCTCTGTTGATGTTAATGCTTCAGACATCTCCGTTAAAATTATTCTTTGATCCTCAGGCTTCTCCATAGATTGCGTTTGGAGTTGTATAAAGTTAGTTTGTTCTTTGGTTTCCACAGTTTCTCTCAGTGTAGTTTCATAGTTGAGTTGTTGACATGGTTCCTCTTTAGGTTGTTCATATTGTTGCTTCTTCTATGCTGTCTTTCGGTTTATAATTTGATCTGTCCAAGTTTGAAAGTAAGAGTTCATATCCTCTGTGGCTTCCAGAATCTTTTCCAATATAAGCTCATAGTCCAGCTGTATGTTAGGTTCCATATCAGTAATAGAAAGATTTTTTAATCTTTTAGGGAAGGCTCTATTTCGTAGAAATCAAACAAATATTCAGCTCCAATTTTCAATACCAGCTGTGTCAGTTATCTTATCCTAATGCTTATATAGCCATTCCCAGCCATAATAAGAAAAAAAATATACAGTTGCAGTACCACTTTTCGACACCAGATGTCCTCAGCAGACCATCAAATCTTTTTTCTTTGTTTCCAAATTAATAGATTTTTTATTTTTCGTGTTGAAAGAAATGAAGAAAGAAATGCCTCTCAGAGTAATAGATGCGTAATTATAGCAATGATAATCAAGAATAAAATGTTTTCAGGTCCCCTCAGTATTCCAAAATTTAAATAGTCCATACAAATTAACTGGTTTTTTTTTTTCTTTTCTTCCAAAGCTGTTTTTCCCGAATGCCCAAACGCTGCTCCCTCACAGCAGGGAAGTAATTTAAACACAAAAGCTTTTGACAGGAGAGTAATTAGGGAAAGAAGGGGTAGGAAAGGTCTCACCCGGGTTCTCCACGGGGGTTCTTTACGCTTAGTTGTTCTTCTGGCTTTCAGCTGGTGCGACGAAGTGATCGTCCATTTTACTGGGCGATCTTTTCCTCCGACGGCCCTAAGGAGAAAAGCTTGAACTGAGGAGAGCTGCCGCTCTTCCCCAGTCAAGCAGGAGCCTCCTCAAGCGGTGGTCGCCTCTACGGGGCGACTTTCGACCCGGTTAAGGGTCTACCGACGAAGGGAAACCAGCCGGTGGGAGAGAGAGATCTCTCCGTGCGACTGCTGGTGTCGTGATCCGGAACCGGAAGCCTATTTTTTATTACATCTTGATTGCCTAGCCATCATGGATGTATGTTATCTATATGCTTATATATACCGGAATGGTTTATATTGTTTGTTAAGCATTGTTCAATTTTTTTAAAAAATGGATGATTTATTTAATAATTAGTCCAGTCTCCAAGTCCAAATTGGAGCCGGTTGAACCTCGGTGCATCTTAATATTGCCAATGAACTTGCCACGAATAAGAGTTTCTCCCTTCTTCTTCTGTGTTCTGGGAGAAAAAGGCTGTAATGGAAAACAAGAAGTATTTAAGGTGTAAATAGCTTTACTGAGAGGACTAAAATGTCATAAAACAGCAGGCTGTTCAATGCTCTCGCCTACCAGGCTCTAAAAAGTAGGGTTGAAAAGGGAAAAGACAAATTAAGCCAGCAGAGACTGCAGCTACATTGCTTTCTATTAAAGGCTGATATCAAGCATTTATGAAGCTGTTATAAAAATTAGAGTCTTTAATCACAGTCAGTAAGTTTGTCGTTTTAAAGAAGTGTATTTTTATTCCAGTGGTACCGGAGGTCCAAGTATCCCTGCCAATGATCCATCAAGGGCCTTGCCCTCAGCCACCCAACACCCAACGTCCCTCTCAGGTAAGCAATCTAAATCTTCTGAGCAAACCTTTTAGTGTCCATCACCAAGGAACACAAAGGGCTTCGTGCACGGCTGGTGAGATTTTAGAAGGGAACGTGTTCCACTCTTGGTGGATATAGTGGATAAAAGAAAAACCCATTTTTCTTTTAATCAGGAGAGGTTATAGCCTGAAAGTGTTTCCATGTCATAATAAGATGTGAAGAAGCCCGGTGTGAGTGTGGGGGCAGTGGAGGGAGAGTGAGCTGATATATGAGTATATTCCTCACCTGTTATGTATTTTGACTTTTCCAGACTCCTGGAACATCAGGGAGAAAAGAACTGAGGAGCGTGAGGGACGAAACTGCCAGGTAAGTCTACATTGACAACGGGATTGGCCATTGTATAAAAAACATATAAAATGAACATTAGTAGTGGAGTTCCAGAGAGTTTAGCATTTCTTACGATGCAATCTGGTCATCGATGAGAAGAACGCCATTTGGTGGGATTGTAGCAGTTCAGAATTTACTCCAGTGTAGAAGTGCTGGAATTGTGCAGCAGAGATAATGAGGAACGAAACACCAGAAGGCAGAATCTGGCAGCCATTGTTCATTTTGCGCAACTGAGAACAACTGCAGGGGCCTTTGTGCTCGCTGTAGAGTGGCGTGAACTGGGAATCAAGCAATGCTGGGATGATGAAATGGAGAGGATGCAGGAAGGGGATGGGCGCCGCTTTGAATGTCAAAGACCACTTTGGTCTAAATTTGACATCTGATAACATCAGAAGTGTTGAAAATGATATTGTTCTAGTAACGTCTGGACAATGGAAATTTCAAGGCTGTTGTCAGAAAAAGAGGAGCTCCAATTGAAGAACAAGGAGCTTAGGATGAAAAATATCAAAATATCAAAATGAACAGAAGCTGTTGGAAGTAGAACGAAGAATGGACAACGAGGAAAAGGAGGTCGAAGAGATGAATAAAAATTTAACCTTGGTTAACAAAGAATTAACAACAGCAGTGACGTTACTGGAAGCGGAGAAGGCAGCTCAATATCTTAGATTTCAAAATGTTACTGAGGAGAGAGGGGAAGACCTTCGAGAAAAAATGGCAGACTTATTGGGAGGAGCTCTCGGGAAAGATAAAGAAGAGTTGATTGCTGGGATGGATGAGACATACAGGGTGCAGACAAACTATGGGAGAAGATACAACCTGCCTAGAGAGGTCCATGTGAAATTTATAAGAAAGGCAATCCGAAATGAAATACTATATAGGACACGTGATGAACAGCTGGAGTATAGAGGGAAACAAATTATAGTGTTAAAACAAATACCTAAAAGGATGAGAGATTTGCGGAAGAATTGCCATTTTTTTACCTCTAGGCTGCACCAAAGTAAGGTGGATTTTAGATGGCTAACGCCGGAGGGGATTATGGTGACCTGGCAGGAGAAGAGATTCAGATTAGATACAGTGGAGAAAGCTGAAGACTTCGATAGACAATACTGTGTCCCAGAGGAAGACTTGGGAGAAGCAAAAGGGGGAGGAAGACAAGGAAGACTAGAACAGCAGGGGGGGAGTATTGAGGAGATGAAGGAAATAAGAATTACCAGAAGTACCAAGGTACGACAGAAACAAGATGATGGGAGAGGAGTATAGGATATGGTCAACGAATATCAGGGGTTTGAACTCACCAGTAAAACGTCGGAAAGTCTTTAGTAAACTTATTAAACTAAATGCAGATATTATTGCACTACAAGAGGTTCATATAAAAGATGATCAAAAATATTTATTAGAGCAGCCTAAATTAGGAAAGTTATATGCTTCATTAGATGAGAGGAAAAATAGGGGAATAGATTTGTACGTTAAACAGGAGATAACTTCCAAACAAATCTATAAGGATAAAGAGGGAAGGAGTTTGATAGTGGAGGCTAAGCTGAACAAAAAAAAAGATAATAATTGTTGTAATTTACGCACCAAATGGAGCCCAAGTATCTTTCTTTAAAAAATTGCATAGTAAACTAAGTGATATAGAGGGAGATGGGTTCTGCGTGATTGGGGATTTTAATGCGATAGTAGATAGAACAAAAGATCATAAAAGTAATGAGGTAAGGAAAGTGTATAAAAAAATACTTCCCAAAACATTTTTTGAGATGCGCATAGACCTCAATTTGCAAGATGTTTGGAGGGAAAGAAATAAAGACAAAAGGGAATATACATACTACTCTAATAGACATAGATCGTGGACTAGGATAGATATGTTATGGCTATCCAAAGAATTAGACTCGGTAATTCAAGAAATTAATATAGAACCCAGTCTCTGGGCAGATCACAATCCCATAAGTTTCTGCTGGAAAGGGCAAAGGAGTAGGCCAAGATGGACTCTTCAAAGAGTGATCCTTAGAGAGAAAGAGTTTAAGGAAAAGATGGAGAAAGAAATGTACTTTTTCTTTCAAACGAATAAAAATGGGGATACATCATTGCAGAACATCTGGGACACGGCTAAAGCATATACTGTATGAGGGGAGTTGCAATCTCATATATGGCTAAGAGGAATAAGGGGAAAAAACAATATAGGATGAGGCTTGAGGAAGAATATAAACAGGCCGAAATAAAACATCAGGGAAATAATAAAAACATAATAAAAGATTGAAAAGTAAAATGGACTTAATTAAACATAAACTTTACATAGAAGATTCGGAAAAGCTAGCACAACAGCTTAAGGTCGCCAAACAAAACAATTTTGAACACGCAAATAAACCTGGAAGATGGTTGGCGTATAAATTACAAAGACAGAAAGAGAAGCAACAGATTATTAATCTACAAGATGAGAAAGGAGAGATCCAATATGATGAGATCACTAAAAGGGGAATTGCCCAAAGATATTATGAAAAATTATATAAGAGGAATGAGGGACAAAGCGTAGAAAGAATAATAGAATATTTGGAAAAGGCAGACATACCAAAGATACCAGAGGAAATAAAATTTATGTTAAATGAGGAAATAAGAATGACGGAAATAATTAAGGCTATAAGTAAACAAAAGAACAATAAGGCGGCCGGCCCAGATGGAATACCAGCGGAGCTGTACAAAGAGCAGCAAAATATATTTAACCAATACCTATTAGAAGTTTTTAATGCCATTTTAACTGAAGCAAAAATACCCAAATCTTGGTTAGAGGCAAACATAGTACTAATACCAAAAGAAGATGCGGACAGAACACAGATACAAAATTATAGGCCTATCTCCCTACTAAATGCCGATTATAAGATGTTTGCGTCAATAATGGCAGAGAGATTTAAAAACTATTTAATTGACTTTATACACTGTGACCAAAATGGGTTTTTACCGAATAGGCAGATTAAGCGGAACATAAGGACAATTATGGACATTTTAGAATTTTATGAATTGCATAGCGACCGCCAAGCGGCACTTTTGTTTCTTGACGCACAGAAGGCATTCGATAATGTCAATCGGCTATTTCTGATTCAACAATTGAAACTAATGGATGTCGGTAAAAAAATTTTTAAATGTAATAACTGCAATATACTTTTAACAGAATGCTCAGATTATAATAAATAGTGAGGCCACTAATACATTTAGTATTCAGAAAGGCACAAGACAAGGATGCCCTCTCTCGCCGTTGCTGTTTATATATACATTGGAGATTTTAGCAAGAGTAGTAAGGCAAGAGGAGCAGATCAAAGGGCTTGTGATCAAGAAGGAAATATACAAACTCCAAGCATATGCCGATGATTTAGTATTTATATTGGAAGATCCAGTGCAATCAGGTCGGAAGCTATTTGAAATATTGGAGGAGTATGGAGATTTGGCAGGCTTGAAAATAAATAGAAACAAAACAAAGATCATAGCAAAAAATATGACTAACACACAAAAAGAAAATCTTGGGGAAAAACTAGGTATACAAATAGTTCCTAAAATAAAATATCTGGGAATAGTTATCTCCGCACGATGTTCATCAATTAAAGAGGACAATTATGGAAAATTAGTAAAGCACATAAAAGTTGACATAGATCGCTGGAGAAACCTACATCTCTCGCTTCTCGGAAGACTCTCTGCAGTGAAAATGAATATTTTACCCAAAATGATATTCTTGTTTCAAAATATTCCAATCCAATTAGATAAAAACTTTTTTAAAGAGTTGAATAAATTAACTTTAGATTTTGTGTGGCAAGGAAAGAAGGCGGGAATAAAACAAAAGTCTCTACAGGATGCCAAAGAGAGAGGGGGATTAGGCTTTCCGGATTGGGAGCTGTATTATCGAGCAGCGGCCTTGACATGGATTAGGGATTGGATCACTCTGGAAAACAAAAGATGTTTATATCTAGAGGGGCATGACCTCCAGCAGGGCTGGCATGCTCACTTATGGACAGGGAAAAGTAGGAACCATCAATATTTCTTGAGGCACAAAGTTCGGCAAGAACTCATAAAAAGTTGGAATATAGTTAAAAGCCAACACTATATAGAAGTTCCAGGTTGGCTCTCACCATTAGAAGCAGTTACATACCCCAATTTATACAGGCAAGATAAGGTTATTACATATAAAGATATCCTGTCAGAGGAAGGCCATCTAAAGCAAAGACAAGAGCTGAGACAACAGGGAATAGTCTTGGAATGGTGGTCCTATCTTCAGATGCAAGCGAGATATGTGAAAGATAAGAAAGAGTGGGGAATTAATAGACGAGATACGGGGCTTGACAAAATATTACTAGGCTCGGAGAGGAAACAAATTAAATTATATATAAATACATGCTAGAATATAAATTATATGAGGAACAAGTCAAAGAAACGATGGTTACCTGGGCAATAGATTTGGGATACGCTATAAACCTGGACCAATGGCAGCAAACTTGGGAACGTAATAATAAAATTACATTGGCGACAACTTACAAAGAAAATCTTTACAAGATGCTTTATAGATGGCATCTGCCACCGGCCAGACTCGCAAAAATGTATAGTGGTTACTCACCAATTTGTTGGAAGTGTAAAAAGGGAAAGGGTACATTCTTTCACGTTTGGTGGGCTTGTAAAGAAGCACAGGTTTATTGGCTTAGGGTCTGGAAATGGATAAGAGAAATGACGGGTCAAAAAATTCAATATAAACCAGAGATGTTTTTATTAGGGATACTAGGGAAAAACATAAACAAAGACGATATATATTTAATTATACAAGTGATAATGGCGGCAAGAATCTTGTTTGCCCAAAACTGGAAAGCAACTGAAGTGCCTAGCGGAAACGCGCTAATAAGGAAAATTTTATATTGCGCTGAATTAGATAAGATGACTAAAGAATTAAAAAATCAGGAGGAAACAGAATATTTGGAATAAATTTGGAATAAATTTTACAAGTGGAGGGAAACAAGAAGGAAGTCGATAGAAGGGATATAAATAGAGGACTAGAAATGTATAAATGCATATGTAATATTTACTCTCATATGTAAAATAAGGAATGATTAGACAAAGATGTATGTCAATGATGATACACCACGTTCAATGTTTTTTTTAAAATTTTCTTTCTTCTATTTTGTATTTAATAAAATGTTTTTTATAAATTAAAAAAAATATCCAACTCATTGCAGAAAAGAGGGAGCTTTGCAAAGATTTTGAAGAGAAACTGAGCAAGTGAGCAATTTTTAGATAGCAACCCTGACTTTTCCTCCAGAATTTCATATTAAATTCTTTGTAGCTCTCTCTCCCCTGGATGTATATTATACATAGTTCCGGGTTGAATTACATTGCCTGGAACAAGATTGGGGGAAAATAAGACCTGACTCTTTTCAACTTGTTCCAAACATAGCAAAATTATACGGAGCCTTATGTTAAATTGTAAGGCTATGTATAACAAACAAAATGCCAGGTATTTTTAATTTTAAACAAGTCTGATGATTCAAGTAACAAACCCAAGGAAGCTAATTTTACTCTGGTTTTGATGTTTTACAGAAGAAATATTTTGGATGCGTCTATGCAGATAGACAAACTCAGAAAAGAGAATCAAGATCTGAGTTGCAGGGTTCAAAAACAAGATGGGGAGAAGGCGGAACTCCTCAGAGAAAATAATGAATGCAGAATAAACATTTTAGGGGAGCAAATGGCCCAGCTCAGAAAGGAGAATCAGAGTCT
Source organism: Azemiops feae (assembly GCA_023970755.1). NCBI lineage: Eukaryota > Metazoa > Chordata > Lepidosauria > Squamata > Viperidae > Azemiops > Azemiops feae. The sequence goes on along the minus strand of JALGBA010000561.1, from coordinate 79,474 downwards.
CCATTGCAGAATGGAAAGTAAGTTTTCACCAAATGAGCAGCTCCTGCGTGAAAACACGCAGCTTGTTCACCAAACAGAAGAACTGGGGCAAAGAGCTGGAGGAGAGACTGAGCAGGTGAGGAATTTTCAGACAGCAACCCTGACTTTCTCGTCCAGGATTTCATATTCGATTCCCTTTAGCTCCCTCCCCTGGACATGTATGTATGTGTATGTATATGCGTATGTTTATAAGACAAAAGCAAATGCAGAGTAAAAATCATAATAACTTAGTTATGCTTGGTGATCGAAGTAAAAAAAATCGGAGGGCTAATTTCTCTCCGATCTTCATAATTTACAGAAAAACAACAATAATGTCTTCAATGCTAGAAAAAAGAGAAGTAAAGTAAAAAATGCATTAACCTGTACTTAAATAATCAAACTCTTCCATGCAGTGTTGTTAACCTTAAGACTGAAGAAGTGAAACAAATCCCTTGAGAATATAGTGGAGATATAGATAAGATCTACGGATTTGTCCATTTTACTGAGCATTTCTAAAGTACCCAGTAAATGAAATAAATCATTCCCACATTGGTTCCCGTGAGAAGAGCTTGCTAGCTGTGGCAACAGGAATGGCAAAACTAAATTAATTAAAAAGTAAGGCTAGGTAAAACAAACCAAGTGCCAGGTATTTTTAGTTAGTTTTAATTTTAAACCAGTTTGATGATTCAGGTAAAAACCTTAGGGGGTTAATTTCACTCTTGTCTTCATATTTTACAGAATTAAATCTCTGGAAGAAAACCTCCAGAAGCTGCAGGAGGAAAACCACCATCTCTGCTGCAGAGTTCTGCAACAAGCTGGGGAGAACCAGGAGCCCCTCAGCGAAAACCAGGAGTTAAAGGGACAACTGGGCAGGTGAGAAATATTTAGGTGGCAATCCTGACTTATTCTTTCAAATTCAATTTTATTTACTAGAACCCGGAGGCCAAATATAAACAACATACATATGTTGTTTATAAAAGAAATATGACTTTTTCATCTATCCATATCTATCTATACCTATCTATCATCCATCTACACGCACAGTATAGATGTGTGTGTGTGTGTTATATGTTTAGAAGACAAATGCAAATATAGTGTAAAAAATATTAAAAACTTAATTATGCTTGGTGATCGAAGTAAAAAAAAAATAGAAGCCTAATTTCTCTCTGGTGTTCATAATTTACAGAAGTGGCATGTTAATTAACAGCATTGTTACTGAAAGTTTCAACCTTCAGGTAAAAATTGATATACTGAGATTTGATATCATCCATCTAATCGAAACCAAAGAGGCCATGGAAAAAGACTTCAGGGAAAGACTGAGCAGGTGAGAAAGGTTTAGACAGCAACCCTGACTTTCTCTTCCAGAATTTGATATTAATTTCTCCTTAGCTCCCTCCCTTCACAGGGGATCTTCATAATCAGGAGATCCGTCCTTTATACTCAGGAGATCCGATGTTGTACCCCCTCCCCCCCAAGTACAGTTGAAATCCCATTGGGGAATTGATGGATTTCACATGGGGAAACAAGAAGCTCTCCCACAATGGGAATTTACATAAAATTTCAGTGGATTTTTTAGGATATTTTTAATTAGTTTTAATTTTAAACAAGTCTAACTAGAAGACCTCCAAGGTCCCTTCCAGCTCTATTCTATTCTTAAATTTTACTCGGGTTTGATATTTTACAGAATAAATATTTCGGATGAGTCTATGCAGATAGACATGCTCAGAAAAGAGAATCAAGATCTGAGTTGCAGGGTTCAAAAACAAGATGGGGAGAAGGCGGAACTCCTCAGAGAAAATGAGGGTTGTCGTGACACTGGCGCAAGATCAGGCTTCGGGAGGGCCCCTCCAGCACATAAATCCTTCTCCAAAACCTTATCAAGTCCTTTGAGCATGACCAAGGGCCCAATAGGCATTCGACCAAGTCTAACTACGCTTCTCTGGCCTGGGCAATTTACTCTTGATGCTGCACCAGCCTGATCTGCTCCTTCAGATCGACGGGCTCTTGGGTCACCGCGAACGTTTCCACCGGGATCACTGACCAGAGCAGCACCTTATCCCCCACCCGTGCATACTCTGGTATGTGCAACAAGGCATCAGCTCTCTGGTTCCAGCCTCCCGGACTATAGGTTACTTGAAAATCGAAGCTGTTGAAGAAGAGAGACAATTGCATCTGCCACTGGTTGAGCTTCCTGGCTGTATGCAAATGCTCCAGGTTCTGATGATCCATCCACACTTTGATCTGGTGCTGATCCCTTTCTAAGTGGTGTCGCCACACCTGGAAGGCATTCAAGATCTACAGAAGTCTATGGTAGAGCTCCATACTCCACACATTGAGATGACCCCCCCCCCCAGGGGATCCTTTGATGGGAAGTGAGGGGACTCCTCTTCCTCTTTCCACCCATCGAGACTGAAATGGCTTCTCCTCTTGCCCGTTTGGCTGCTTTTCCTCAGGCCTTTGGGGTCCCGATTGAGTCGGATATGAATCTCCTCCCAGGTCACGTCCGGTTCCTGGCAGTGACGTCAGATTTGGCTCTGAATAATTCTCATCAACTCCCTGATAAAAATAAAGAAAATCCCATTAAAATGCAAGAATGAGAGATCCGTCCATGTAAATTGTGTATTTGTGGCATTGGGTTCCTGCACTGGGGAGAGGGTTGGACTAGATGATCATGAAGGTGCCTTTCACAGCTCACATTCTATGATTCTCTGAATGTCTGCAATACAGGTAGTCCATTCATTTAGCAATTTTTGAGAGTTGTGACAAAGCTGAAAAACGCAACTTGGAAGCAGATCATTACAGTCACATGATCGCAATCCAGGTGTTTGGCAACTGGCTCACACTGATGATAGTTGCAGCCTCCCAGGGTTGCCTGGTGGCCATTTGCGATCTTCTCAGAGGCTCCCAACAAGCGAAGTCAATGGGGAAGGTTGCAAGTCATGGTCAGGCGACGTCTCCCTGTACGATGAATTTCTCTGTCCCCATTGTGGTTGAAAGTTGAGGACTTCCTGTGCTGTGTTCCTCTAAAAGGATAAATCAGTTTGTGGGCCTCCCCAGAATATCCTTAATTCATGCTAAAACTGCCATGGTTGGTTGAGGTCTTTGACAGACAGACAGACAGACAGACAGACCCTCCCCCGGGTTGAAACCCTCCCTCAAGACCCGCCCTGGGAATGGCTCCCTGGTTTCCCAGAGGAAGCCGGAGGGAGGTTTGGGTCCAGGTGAAGCAGGAGGGAGTTTCTGCGATTCGCTGTTCCTGCCTGAACCGGATCAGAAGGAGCGCCTGATTTGCATAATGGCCTCCATGAAAATTGTCGTAAATTGGGTCTGCTTCGACTTGATGACTGCAACGATGGATGACAGAAATTCCAGTCCCAACTGTGGTTGTAAGTCAAGGACTACCTATGAATAGAATTAAGCAGGGGGGGGATTGGCCTGGATTTTGAGCCAAGCAATAAAGGGGCCACCTGCTTTTCTGCTCTCTGGTTGCCCAATGCGTGTCAGCCGGGGAAGGTCTCCTCCCTCTGGGCCTCCAGGCTGCTGGGCTGTTGGGCTGCATCTTCCTCCCCAAATGTTACATGATTTTACTAAGGCTGGATCTGAACACAATGGAAAATCTAATAATAAAAGTGAAATAGAAAACCTAAAGCCTCTGGATTTTTTTTTCCAGGAATGTAATTCCACGTAATTAATTTAATGGGTTTCAAGGAATCTAAAATGTCCTTGATAGTTTGGGGTGATATATACAAAGCTATCTGCAGAGGAAAGATTTTATGAGTCTATTTTGAATCAGAATAGAGCTGGAAGGGACCTTGGAGGTCATCTAGTCCAACCTCCTGCTCAAGCAGGAGAACCTATAGCATTTCAGATGGGTGGCTGTCCAGTCTTTTCTTAAAAACTTTAGTGATGAAGCACCTGCAGCTTCTGAAGGCAAAGCTGTTCCACTGGTTAATTGTCCTCACTGTTAGGAAGTTTCACCTTAATTCCAGGTTGCTTGATTAGTTTCTCTCCATGGTTTCTTGTTCTGCCTTCTGGTGCTTTGGAAAATAAGCTGACCCCCTCTTCTTTGTGGCAGCCCCTCAAATACCGGAATACTGCTATCGTGGTTTTACTAAGGATTTATAAAGCGATACTAATGCCTCCTGTGATTTGGATTCTATGCCTCTGTTTGTACAACCAAGGATTACATTAGCATTTTTGGCTGCTGCCACACACTGCTGGCTGATTTACCATTTCCCACAAGCTGCAGAATGAGAGAAGCAGCGTCTCTTTTGCTCTCATCCTTCATAATTGCCCTGGAGGTGCTGTGGGGTCCTTTCTTCCCCCTTTTCTCTCTCTGGGGTCCCTTCCTGGGGCTCATGAGGAGCATCCGGTCTTTCCTGGCCATCATCAGATCAGGTGGGAAAGAAGCCCCAAAGGAAAGAAACTCCTGCCTTGGCTCGGAGGGGACAGGACACCCACATTCTGGACAGGGAAGCTGGATGGCTTGAGAGAGGAGTGAGGGAATCCTTTTGGGCCAAAGCGGAGGCTCCTTCCCTCAATAGAGATGGAGGCCTCAGACACAACTTGTCCCCCATTTTCTGGGCTGCTCTCTTATCAGCCCCCAGGAAGATCAAGGCCATGACCCCTAGGAATTTCAGGAGTTGGTACATTCCAACGGCTCTCTGCCTACCCAGAATCCCCCTATCCAAGTGGTTCAGACCAAAGAAACTGCTTGGAGAAGCAGCAAAACCTCTCAACTAATAAAAAATAAACCCAGTTGCCATAACTCCATTTCCAGACGTCCATCTTAACGTTATCATAGTTAATAGTAGAATAGAATAGAATAGAATAGAATAGAATAGAATAGAATAGAATAGAATAGAATAGAATAGAATAGAATAGAATAGAATAGAATAATAATTCTTTATTTGTCCACGTGCGAATGGACACACAAGGAGAGATGGGAGCACCAAGGATCCCTCATTTCAACCAAGACTTACAAATCTTCTCCTTTATTGGTAGGATCTGCTTCCAGTTCTAGCCTTCATTCCTCACGGCAGGATGAGTCACAGGCTGAACAAGTTGCCGTTGCTAAAGAAGAAGGACAGCGATGAGTCCAATCGTCAGGTCAATCGTGACCAGCAGCAGTGGGACCCCCAGGAAGCCCATTTCTCTGGCTCCCACCCATCCACTTCCCCTGACTCAGCCACTCGGCGACCCACGCAGCTCCTGCCTCTGCTTGTGAAGTCTTCCGCAGCTCCAACGGAGGCCAGGAAGACGGTTCGGCTTCCAGCGCTGGTGCTTCCCGATCTGGGCCAGAGGACAACCCTGAGGACCACTCCAGGGTCTGGTCAGGCGGATGACCAGCAAGGCGAGAAAGAGCCTGTCGCCTTGCCAAGGGTGCCTGAGAGGGAAAGGTCTCAGAGGAGCAGCCTATCCCAGGGGAGAAGACCTTCCAAGGCCGTCCTGCCTTTATATCCAGGTATACACAGTACAGGGCTGGGCTATCTATGGAACCAGCTTTCTCCTATCACATTAGCCCATCCCACTCTTTCAATCAATCAATCAATCAATCAATCAATCAATCAATCAATCAATCAATCAATCAATCAATCAATCAATCAGAATAGAGCCTGAAGAGACCATTTGGGATCCAGAACATTGATTTAATAGGTCCCAGGACTTGATCCAGCCTCAGAGCTCTTTCAGGGTGTTGATATACCCCTTGGGTACAGTTCTTTATCTGTTTATTACAGAACAATCGAGTTGGAAGGGACCTCAGAGGTCTTCTAGTCCAACCCCCTGCTCAAGCAGGAGAGTCTATACCATTTCAGACAGGGGGCTGTCCAGTCTCTTCTTAAAAACCTCCAGTGATGAACACAACTTCTGAAGGAAGCTGCTCCACTGATAAATTGTTCTCACTGTTAGGAAGTCTCTCCTTAGTTCCAAGTTAGTTTCCCTCCATGGCTTCTTCTCCTGCCCTCTCGTGCCTTGAAAATAAGTTGACCCCCTCTTCTTTGTGGCAGCCCCTGAAATACTGGATCAGGTTACCCTAAGTCCTTCTTTTCTTTGGACTGGCCATACCCAGTCCTAAGAAAAGAAGGACTTGGGGTAACATGATCCAGTAGTTGAGGGGCTGCCACAAAGAAGAGGGGGGGGTCAACCCAGTTCCTGCAACCGTTCTTCATCAGGCAGAGAACTGATGATACAGACCCCCTCAGTCAAAGAATTTTGGCCGGTGGGGTCTAGGAAGAGGGTCTTCTCTACCCCTGCTACTATATCATGAAACATTTTGCCCTCAGAGGGGAGGGAAGACCCCATTCTCTTAGCCTTTTACAAAGCGGTCGAAAGCTGGCTGTGCGGCTTTGTGTGGCAGGCACAAAGGTCCACACAATCCCGGGGCTGGCTGGTACCACGAGAGCCCTCCCTCTGCCTTTTTCACCCACGTTGAACAATCACCAATATTTATATACCGATATATAGTATACCCTCAGTATAGGGTCTCCTGCTCGAGCAGGGGGCTGGACTAGAAGACCTTCAGGATCCCTTCCAGTTCTATCCTATTCAAAGACCTTGGGATTTTTATTGCTTTGAAATTTCACAATGTTGTAATCTTATCATTTTTTTAAAAAAAAATTGTCATCCTAAATTAATCTTAATATTTTATGGCTAATTTTATACGCTGTTTTATATGTTGATTACACTGCACAGTGTCCAGAGTTCCTCCTCAAGATGGGTGTCTGGGAACATGAAATATAAATAAATTCAGTAAATAGATTTCAGGTAAAAGGCACTTAGATGTTGTGGTTAAGACACCAGTCCAGAAACAGGGAGATGGTGAGTTCTAGTCCCATCTTAAGCATGAAAGACGGCTAGGTGACTTTGGGCCGATCACCAGGAGACAGTAAGTTCTAGTCCCACCTTACCCATGAAAGCCAGCTGGGTGACTTTGGGCCAATCACCAGGAGACAGTGAGTTCTAGTTCTGCCTTACGCATGAAAACTGGCTGGGTGACTTTGGGCCAATCAAGCCAAAAGAAGGACCAGGGCTGACATGACAGCAGTGTTCCAATATTTGAGGGGTTGCCACAGAGAGGAGGGGGTCAACCTGTTTTCCAAAGCACCCGAAGGCCAGACAAGGAACATTGGATGGAAACTGATTAAGGAGAGAGTCAACCTAGAACTAAGGAGGAATTTCCTAACACTGAGAACAATTAATCAGTGGAATAACTTCCCTTCTGAAGTTGTGGGTGCTCCATCACTGGAGGCTTTCAAGAAGAGACTGGACAGTCACTTGTCAGAAATGGCATAGGGTCTCCTGCCTGAGCAGAGGGTTGGACTAGATGGCCTACAAGGTCCCTTCCAACGCTGTTATTCTGTAAAGATTCAGTCACTTCAAAATGAGCATGAATATTTATTGCAAGCTTAAGCGCTCTACAAGAATCTGACCGGCTGGCCATTAAGGGAAAGGGTCTATGTGACAACTCACCACGGCCAACGTTCGGTGGCCAACTAGCCGAGGGACAACTAGCTGCGGGTTACATTAATATCACAAAAATGGTGGAAGAGAATCATGAAAGAAAGGATGGCAAAGGAATGAAATGTGGATGATAATTCTGGCTGCACAAGACCAAGCCTTAAGGACAAATGCATACAAAGTCAAAATTAAGAAGACAGCAACAGAGAGTAAGTGCCGCCTATGCAAAGACGCTGAAGAAACAGTGGACCACCTGGTAAGCTGCTGCAAGAAGATCACACAGACTGATTACAAGCAGCGGCGTGACAAAATAGCAACAATGGTGCATTGGAAGATCTGCAAGAAATATCATTTGCCTATAAGCAAGAACTGGTGGGATCATAAAATAGAGAAAGTCATAGAAAATGATAAAGTTAAACTGCTCTGGGACTTCAGAATTCAAACAGACAAGCACCTGCAACATAACACCCCGGACTTAACAATTGTCGATAAGTAAGACAAAGAAGTCTGGATAGTGGACGTGGCAGTGCCTGGAGACAGCAGAATAGACGAGAAAGAACTGGAGAAGATAACAAAATACAAAGACCTACAAATAGAAATAGAAAGACTGTGGCAAAGGCAAGCAAGGGTAGTACCAATAGTAACAGGCGCCTTGGGTGCAATCCCAAAACAAATGGAGCACCACTTGAACACCATTGGCATTGACAAGTTCGCCACTAGTTAATTGCAAAAGGCGGCCTTGCTAGGAACTGCTTCCATCCTGCGACGATATCTGTAATACCATCAAACATCCGCATCTGCCTATGCCAGGTCCTTGGTAAGGACTCGATAGGTAGACAAAAAATGCCAAATCCAGTCTGAACATCTGGCTGGCTGTGCGATGATCAATAATAATAATAATAATGTTGAAAGGGACCTTAGAGGTCATCTAGTCCAACCCCCTGCTCAGGCAGGAAACCCTATACCATTTCAGACAAATTGCTGTCCAGTCTCTTCTTAAAAACTTCCAGTGTTGGAGCATTCACGGCTTCTAGAGGCAGGTTGTTCCACTGGTTAATTGTTCTAACAGTCAGGAATTTTCTCCTTAGTTCCAGGTCGCTTCTCTCTTTGGTTAGTTTCCATCCTTTGCTTCTTGTCCTGCCTTCAGGCGCTTTGAAGAATAGCTTGACTCCCTTTTCTTTGTGGCAGCCCCTGAGATATTGGAACTGAATTGGAACTGAATTGAGATATCTTCCACACTTCTTTTTCCCTTCCCCTCCCCTTTGTGTTCTACTATTTGCTTTTGTATTTTTGTATTTTATGCTGTAAACTAATAATATTTTTTTTTAAAAAAATGCTATCAGACAAAAAGTATCAGCAATGGTGGTCACACAAAAACCAAAGAACACGCTCAGCCCAACGGAGCAACGCATCTTGAAAGACCTGAAACAAGATCAGGATATTATTATTTTACTGTCAGACAAAGGCTTCTCAACGATGGTGATGAACCGCACAGATTATGAAATGAAGGCATTTGAACTCCCCAAGATACACAAAACAGGAGTCCCCCTCAGACCTATTGTAGCGGTGTGAGATACCCATACCTACAACCTGGCTAGATGGCTGGCACAACACTGGAGCTTCTGACCCCACCCTCAAACAGCACAGTCACATCATCCACACAAGTTGCGACAAAACTCCAGGGCTTAAATGTGGCTCCTGATGAGATCCTGGTCTCCCTTGACGTAGTGTCCCTATTTACATCCCTCCCTCCCCATCTACCATATGAAGTAATAGAGAGAAAACTAGAAGAAGATGCAACACAGATCAGAACAACCTAACCAGGACACAAATTGTGAAGCTACTCCAGTACTGCCAACATACCTTCTTCACTGTCAAAGGGAAATGTATGAGCAAATAAAAGGGGTGTCGACGGGATCCCCAATATCAGGAGTCATTGCAGAAACTATCCTGCGTGAACTAGAACACCGTGTATTTCAAAACCATACCTAAATTTTGGTGCCACTAGATGGATGACATGTGTGTCATCAAAAGAAATGCACTGAAAGACTTCCATATCCTACTGAACTCCATCTTCCCACACAGACAATACACAACGGAGGAAGAAACAGCTAGACAATTGCCATTTTTAGATGTCAACTGGCAGGAAGATGGAAGCCTAGAAACCATGGTTTATCGCAAGGTCACCTACACTCTAGGCATTCTTAGTTTCAACAGTAACCATCCACTGTCACACAAAACGAGTCGTGTCAGAAACACTGTATGGCAGGGCGAGAACCCATTGTAGTGCCCAGCAAGCTAAACAACTGGAGAGCAGGTACCTGTGTGAACAATTCAGGCAGAATGGGTGCCCACAAGCATTTATTACAAGATGCCTGCACAACACAAGGGTGAGAAAGAAAGAAAGAAAGAAAGAAAGAAAGAAAGAAAGAAAAGAAAGAAAGAAAGAAAGAAAGAAAGAAAGAAAGAAAGAAAGAAAGAAAGAAAGAAAGAAAGAAAGAGAAAGAAAGAAAAAGAAAGAAAGAAAGAAAGAAAGAAAGAAAGAAAGAAAGAAAGAAAGAAAGAAAGAAAGAAAGAAAGAAAGAAAGAAAGAAAGGAACAAGACCAACTATATGGCACACCCTGCCATACATCCAAAACAGGAGGAGTAGGAGTAGAAGGCAGCTTCTGAGATCTGCAAGTGGGCATCGCACACCGTCCAGAGGCTACCATGTGAGGACAAATCATGCATTGCAAAGTTTGCTTGGAGGTGGGAGATACTTCTAATTAATCTACCGGATCCCCTGCATGGATTGTCCTTGTGACCATGTAGGACAGGCGGGGAGGAAGCTAACCACCAGATTGCAAGAACTCAAGAGAGCGGTCAGACGAGGAGACCTGAACTCATTGGTAGCCTCATATTGCAACAAACAAGGACATACATTAAGATTGTCAGTGGAGCAGGTACAAAAATAGCCAGGGAAATGATTGAAGCCTGGGAAACGGGCCCCTTGTCAGTCAACGGAAGTGCTGATTTACCACCAGTTTATCAGGTACTTAGGAACTGAGAGGAGCCAACAGCCAATGACTTAATAGTTGGCCATCAACACCCCAATCAACAAATAAAAAGCCACATACAACCAGGCACCACATAAATGCTTGTATAGAAGAGCCCAACGCACACATTCTGGGAGAGAGAAGCTCCCTGGGGATGGGTTCCAGCAGGAGTCTGAAAGCTCGGAAGGCTGAACCTCTGGTTCTGGTGACCGACCCCGATTGGATCCTGCAATCTGAAACCTTTTAGGGGGGAAAAATATGACAATAAAAAAGTAGAAGAATGTGCTGTATAAGTATTCAGGTATAGCTCAAGTCCATGAAAATTGACTGATTTGTCACTTTTACTGTTTCTAATATACCCAATAAATGGCTGAAGCATTGTTTCCTGCTGTAAGGAGAAACTGCTGATTGTTGTAGCAGAAATAGAAAAACTGGATTTGTATACACAGAGAGAGAGAGACACACAAAACACACAGAGTTATGTTTATTTATTTAATTTTAATTTTAAGAAAAAGTTTCATGTTTCAAGTAAAAAAAGGAAGGGGGCCAATTTCTCTCTGTTCTTCGTAATTTACGGGAAGGCAATGGAAATGTCAAGGCTGCTTTAAGAAAAAGAGGAGCTCCAATTGAAGAACAAGGAGGGTGAAAAATATCCAACTCATTGCAGAAAACGGGGAGCTCTGCAAAGGTTTTGAAGAGAAACTGAGCATGTGAGGCATTTAAGACTAAGATTAACAGCAGCAGAGATCCAGGCCCATCCTCCCTTGCTCAGAACGTCTCCTCCTCCACCATTGGCCCTTTGCCCTTTTTTCGGGGGGGGGGAGGATGGAGGGGAGCAGGAAGACCCACTTCTAGAGAAAGCCCTCAGTTATCCTCACCCACCCCAAAACCTACATTCTGATTTTCCGAATAAAGTGTTAATGCTACTACTTTATCTCCTAAGTACTAATTGTTTGGCGGCATGGCAGGCAACTTTGTAAGAAGACTAAAAACAGGAAAGTCTGCAAGAAGAGGTAGGATAAATCTCCAAATTGAAAATAAGAGACTTATTATCTACTTCACAAGGAGCTTAGGGTGAAAAAATATCCAACTCATTGCAGAAAAGGAGGAGCTTTGCAAAGATTTTGAAGAAAAAACTGAGCAGTTGAGCAATTTTTAGATAGCAACCCTGACTTTTCCTCCAGAATTTCATCTTAAATTCTTCGTAGCTCTCTCTCCCCTGGATGTATATTATACATGGTTCTAGGTTGAATTACATTGCCTGGAACAAGATTGGGGGAAAATAAGACCTGACTTTTTTCAACTTGTTCCAAACATAGCAAAATTATACGGAGCCTTACGTTAAATTGTAAGGCTATGTATAACAAACAAAATGTCGGGTATTTAAACAAGTCTGATGATTCAAGTAACAAACCCAAGGAAGCTAATTTTGCTCTAGTTTTGATATTTTACAGAAGAAATATTTCGGATGCGTCTAGGCAGATAGACAAGCTCAGAAAAGAGAATCAAGATCTGAGTTGCAGGGTTCAAAAACAAGATGGGGAGAAGGCGGAACTCCTCAGAGAAAATAATGAATGCAGAATAAACATTTTAGGGGAGCAAATGGCCCAGCTCAGAAAGGAGAATCAGAGTCTCCATTGCAGAATGGAAAGTACGTTTTCACCAAATGAGCAGCTCCTGCGTGAAAACACGCAGCTTGTTCACCAAAAAGAAGAACTGGGGCAAAGAGCTGGAGAGACTGAGAAATTTTCAGATAGCAACCCTGACTTTCTCGTCCAGGATTTCATATTCGATTCCCTTTAGCTCCCTCCCCTGGACATGTATGTATGTGTATGTATATGCGTATGTTTATAAGACAAAAGCAAATGCAGAGTAAAAATCATAATAACTTAGTTATGCTTGGTGATCGAAGTAAAAAAAATCGGAGGGCTAATTTCTCTCTGATCTTCATAATTTACAGAATTAATATTGATATACTGAGATTTGATATCATCCATCTAATCGAAACCAAAGAGGCCATGGAAAAAGACTTCAGGGAAAGACTGAGCAGGTGAGAAAGGTTTAGACAGCAACCCTGACTTTCTCTTCCAGAATTTGATATTAATTTCTCCTTAGCTCCCTCCCTTCACAGGGGATCTTCATAGCCACGTCCTCTATACTCAGGAGATCCGATGTTGTACCCCCTCCCCCCCAAGTACAGTTGAAATCCCATTGGGGAATTGATGGATTTCACACGGGGAAACAAGAAGCTCTCCCACAATGGGAATTTACATAAAATTTCAGTGGATATTTAGGATATTTTTAATTAGTTTTAATTTTAAACAAGTCTAACTAGAAGACCCCCAAGGTCCCTTCCAGCTCTATTCTATTCTTAAATTTTACTCGGGTTTGATATTTTACAGAAGAAATATTTTGGATGGGTCTATGCAGATAGACATGCTCAGAAAAGAGAATCAAGATCTGAGTTGCAGGGTTCAAAAACAAGATGGGGAGAAGGCGGAACTCCTCAGAGAAAATAATGAATACAGAATAAATATTTTAGAGGAGAAAATGGCCCAGTTCAGAAAGGAGAATCAGAGTCTCCACTGGAATGGAAAGTAAGTTTTCACCAAATGAGGAGCTCCTGCCTGAAAATGCCACAGGCATTGGTGACTTTGCCACAGTCAGCAGGAACAAACACAGATGAAAACCATATATCACCAAGAACGGAGACATGCACGGCGAAACATGCTGGGCGTTGTTGTACGTGAACTCCACCAGCGCCAGCAGATTCATCCAGTTGTCCTGCTGAAAATTCACGTAGCAATGTAAATACTGTTCCAGCATGGCATTCACTCATTCTTGCCTCCGTCTGTCTCCGGATGATGAGAGAGACACCGGCACCTGGAGAAGTTCCAAGAGCAGCCCCCAAAACTGGGCCGTGAACTGGGTACCTTGGTCCGACACTATGCACTCAGGTAGGCCATGCAGCTGGAAAATGTGATGCACAGCCGTGCCGTAGGCAATCTCACCCATGACCCGAAATGGGCTATCTTGGTGAGCATGTCCAACAACAACAACACCATTGTGGCTCCCTGCGATTTTGGGAGATCAGTGATAAAGTCCATGGATATGCTTCCCCAAGGCCTCTCCGGTGTGGGCAATGGCTGCAGAAGACCCAGCAGGGGTCCTGGCACATTCTTTGCTTGCCGACACTCCAGGCACAATAGGACATAGGTCTCTACATGGTTGTAGGGGTTGAATACGTGCAGCACACTGCCATATTCAGCACCCCCACCCATCTCATAATTCTATACCCTTTGCTCCAATAAAGCAACCTAAAGTTCACCCCCTTTTGACTTAATACCTTACCTACTGAAATAGATAACAGGCTTAGTTCCTTCTTCTCTCTTCCTGTCATTATTCCTTATCTACTTGTTTACCTTATAATATGTAACTAGAAAGTAATTGGTTAGATAAAAGAAGCATTCCATGAATCAGCAAATGTCAAACATCTAATGATTAAGAAAGCTTGTCTCTGTAACAAAAGAATATAAAAGCAATAAACACGACAGTGGTCATCAGCTTCTGCTCAGCTTCTGCTCACAAGATGCGTGTGACTGCTTCATAGTGCCAACATCTGGCGCCCGAACAGGGACGCCCTCACCCTCCGTGGGGAGCAACAGCCAACATGCTTACCATCGTCTGGAATAGACCCCTAAGGTGCACCTTCGTCCTATGGGACCCCTTCGTTCTACGGAACCCCTCAGTGGTAAGTATGGGTTGCAATCTATCTCAGCACCAGCATAAGGAAGCTGGTGGGAGGTAGGGAAACATTCTTCCTGCTATGCAGAGCGCTGGACACTCCGTTTACAGGACTGGATAAAAATAGGGCATACTTTACATCTTGAACCCCGGGCTCAGTAAAGATATTACATCGATGGTATCAATGCCGTCAAGCAGTGGAAAAATTTGGCTCTGATGCTTTGGCAGGGCAACAATTAACTACAAGCCCCCTGCCTGGTTACGATCAGATAAAATTGTCACCCCTAAATCATCTCCAGTTGGACCTTCAGCTCCTCCTGGAGAGGCTAATTCTTTTGCTTCTCCACAGCCATTGTACACCCCCATAAGGCAAATTTTAGAGGAACAATTGGGATGCTTTGAAACTTCAGGTGGCTGTTAAGTTTAACCCTGTCAGACAATGTCTGGTGGTGCTTTGTGTTGATGTGTGTGTTTTGTTTTGTCTTATATATGTTTAATTCCTAGAACGTTACGCTTGGGCTTGGAATGGTGAGAAAAATAGGAGATGGTTAAAGGGCCCTATAAAAACCACATGTTTGGTTGGAATCATCTCATGATTTTTCTCGCTTCTTGCAGGACAAGCCATATGTCTAAATAAATGTTGTTTTAATAGTATTTGTGTATATATGTCTGTCTGTGGTGTTCTGTGTTATTTCCAAGACTTGGAAAAGGGTCAAAACCCTCTTTGATAACAACAAACAAAAAGGCCTTAAATAAAAATAAATAGTTTGCCTGGAAAACGTATGAAATGAAATATTTGTATGTGAAATGGTGTAAGCAAACAGAATGGAAGTGAATGAGTTAATTTGCTGGTGTAAATGTGTGTGTGTTAGCCCTCACCCCTCCACCCATCCCAGGCTGTGAAAGAAACAGGAAAAGTGTAGTTTTTATTGTTGTAAAATGGGAATGCAATAGCAAGAGTTTGCATGAGAAAAGTTTCATGGAGGATGTGTGAAAGAGTTTATGGGAAATGCATGTGAATTTTTTTAGTGGTGAGATTTTTGTAAAATTTCTTTTTCTTTTTCCCCCCTCCTGACTCTTTCGTTTTTCGCTGGCTGTATTGCTTTAAGAGCGAAAGAAAGGCAGAAAGAAGAGGGGGGCAGCTGTTCGTTTTAACTATTTTTTTTTCTCTTCTCCCTCTGCTTAGAAGTCTGGGTTGAGGAAGGGGGGTGGATGTGAAATTTAATGCCCACTCTTGCAGTTTCAGCTTGCAATTTTTTTACTCGAAAGAGGAGACAGTAATTGTTGGACAATTTTTTTGCAAATTTTTGAGTTTTAAATTGTTTAGTTAGACATATATATCCATCAACCAAAAGAAATGACTTTGAATTGTTTTGCTTAGATTTGTAAATGTTTTCCCTATTTAATGGAAATTTGTTTCATCTGAATGGAATTTGATTAAATTGGAACCCCAAAAATACAACCTAATTGGCTTTTTGAAATACAAAATGATTTAAGTATCTATGGATTGCAAGTTGCCTTGGAAAAGATACAGTTACACTTTCTCTATCTTTATTTAGGGCATAAAATGTTGCAATCTTATTCTGTTCCAGTTTTTCCTCGTTTGAGCTTGCCTAAAATTATTTCTTTGGTCAAATTGCAGCAATTACTAGGCACCCTTAATTGGGTTCGCCCATATTTTTCAATACCTACACATTTATTTAGTCCATTATTTGATTTACTGACCAAAGGAAAACAGCCTGGAAATCTTATTATGGTTCCGCCTGCAGCACTTGCCACAATTGAGCAAATTAATGACATTTTGAGCACTCAGTTTGTGGATTGTATTCTTCATAAAGATTGTCAGTTAATTTTTCTGATATTCCCTACTAGTAAGTTGCCTATCGGAGTATTAGCTGTATTAGAATCGCAAAAAGTATATTGTATTAAATGGCTTTATTTACCCCATACCCCTTCACAAAATGTTTTACCATTTATCCAGGCAGGTGCTGAAATTATATCTTTAGGATGCACTCGAGCTTGCCAACGAAATGGGACTGATTTAATGAATATTGTTCTTCCTTTACCTAAATCTGATTTTCAATTTTATTTTCAGAATAACGTATCTTTTCAGTGTGCTTTAACTGACTATGTAGGCTCTATTGCATATCATTTGCCTAAAGATCCTCGCTTTGCTTGTTTAATGACTTCTGTTCATGTTTTACCCACCTTATTTTCAGATTCTTTTTTTTTGTCACTCTTTTTTCCATCAAAACGCTAGGGGCTTGGCACAAGCTTGCCATATTCCACTCGACCAAGCCAAGCAGATTGTTTTATCCTGTCCTCAATGTTCTGGGGCATCCCCCTCGGGGGACACAGGAGTTAATCCCTGAGGTTTCCCCTCTAATCAACTATGGCAAATGGATGTTACCCATGTTCCCTCATTGGCTCCCTGGAAATATATTCATTTATCTATTGATACTTATTCAGGAGCGCTTTGGGCCACACCTCAATGAGGGGAAACAGCTAATCATGTTATTTCTCATCTTTTTTCGGCCATTACAGCCTTGGTCAAGCCCTTTTCTTTAAAAACTGATAATGGGCCAGCCTATTCTTCATCGGCCTTTTTGCAATTTTGTACAACCTGGAATATTGTTCTTACTCATGGTCTCGTCTATAATTCCACGGGTCAAGCTATCGTGGAACGTGCTAATCGGTCCTTTAAGGACTGCCTCCAAACAAATAAAAAAGGAGGGCTCTCCAGTACCTAATTTGTCATGGATAACACAACAGGTTCAAAAAGTATTATTTACCTTAAATCAATTGAATGTTTCCATTGAAAATTTGACTGCTTATCAGAGACACTTTCAACAGAAAACAAGCTTGCCTCCACCTCTGGTATATTATCGGGCATTACCAGATAAAACATGGTTGGGGCCGGTCCCTCTGATTATGTGGGGAGGAGGATATGCTGCTGTGCTTGCTCCTATAGGACCTTTGTGGATTCCAGCGCGTTGCGTCCGCCCAGCCAAGGATGTCGTGGCATCAGTCCCTGGATCCAGTCCCAGAAATGGCAAGGGTGACTCTCCAGACGACACAGTGACCAATCCCGTTGTGCCAGTCATCCAGTGACATGGGGAGATGTGAAGAACTTGACCACCAAAGCGCAGGCGGTGCTTCAGCAGCAGCAAGTGGAGCAAACCCCCGAGAACTTATGCGCTGCCATATTTGCAGTTTTGACTGCAAACTCTTTAGTCATTCTTTGTCTCTCTTTCCTTCTTAATTGCTGTGTGGGGACTCAAGCAATTCTAATTCATACTTTAGAATCACGGATGAAGTATAATATTTGGGTGCAATTAGTTAATGTCACACAAGTAAAAGACTTTTGTCTTTTTGAATCATATGATATGGAAAATCTACTATCTACCTGTCTTATACCTGTGTGTGTCCCAGCGTCAGTTTTAAAAAATTATACTGGTTTGAGCAATTTTCTATCAGACAATGAATTTCAATATGCAACTATGTCAAACTGGGGTCCTGCCTCTTATATGGTACCCTTTGATGCTATTGCTTTGCATACACCAGTTGTAGCTGTTCCTACAAATCTTACTTGTGCAAAAATTGTCAGTTGTACTACTTCACCTAAAAAACCTCATTGTATACATGTCAGTCAAGGGATTTTAAATTGTACCTCCTTTCAAGAAGTATCTTTTAATTATGCACATATATGGTTACAAAAAGGATGGTTCTTTACCTGCGGGAAAGAGACATTTAATTACATTCCTGCCAATGTAAGTACGACACACTGTTGCCTTAGTAGACTCACCACATTTTTACCAACAAAAACGGAACTCAACATATCCAGTTCAAAACATCGCAGAAGGTCAGTAGTCCTGGACGATACTTGTGATTCTTCTAGAACTCTCCTCAATGAAGCAGAATATACTGCCTTAGCCGTTTCATTAGTAGGAGTACCAGCACTTGCTGTTTGAGCTCATGTAAATTTAAATGCTCTTGCATGTAATTTAGCAAAAACCATAAATGTAACCTCCCTAGCTTTATCTGCCATTAATCAAGAGCTAATAGAACTTCGTAAAGCTATTTTCAAAATCGTGCTGCAATTGATTATCTGTTGCTCCGACAACATCTGGGATGTGAAGCGCTCGAAGGAATGTGTTGTTTCAATCTTTCTGACCAATCTGGCATTATTCAAAAGCAAATTAATGTTTTACATAAATTGGCTTCTGATTTAAAAATTGATACCTTAGGAAATTGGTGGAGTGCTCTATGGTCATGGCTTCCCACTGGCCTTCTTGGAAAGATTGTTCAATATTTTGTTATAATAGTTACTAGCCTTATCAGTTGTTGTTGTTTAATTCAATGTCTTTTCTCTCTACTTAATAAGGTATCTTGCAATTGTCCGTACTAAACCACCATTAACTTTGCCTCAGGAACAAGTTTATGCTGTATATAAACAAATGCAAAGATGTATGTCCCCTGATTACACCCACTAACTACTTCAGCTTATGATAATGCCCTAACTAATAAAATAGAAAAGAGTGAGATGTAGGGGTAGCACGCGTGCAGCACACTGCCGTATTCTGCACCCCCACAAATCTCATAATTCTATACCCTTTACTCCAATAAGGCAGCCAAAAGGTCACCCCCTTTTGACTTAATGCCTTACCTACTGAAATAGATAACAGGCTTAGTTCCTTCTTCTATCTTCCTGTCTTTGTTCCTTATCTAGTTGTTGACCTTATAATATGTAACTAGAAAGTAATTGGTTAGATGAAAGAAGTATTCCATGAATCAGCAAATGTAAAACATCTAATGATTAAGAGAGCTTGTGTATGTAACAAAGAATATAAAAGCAATAAACACAACAGAGATCGTCAGCTTCTGCTCAAGAGATGCGTGTGACTGCTTCTTAGCGCCAACACCAAGAGCAGCTTCAAAGCACTCGGAGGTTTTTTAGGGAAGGGCTTCACCCCACAGCCTCAGAGATGGGAATGTCACATCCCACCAAGGGCATTCACACAACCAGAGGGGGGAGGGGCATCAGATCTCCAAAAATCAGGTGGCTAGAAAACAGGTCGCACCATCTTGGCTGTGGGAATCGCCTCCACCTTTGTAAGCCGCCCAGAGTTACCCTGCCAGAAGATGGGAGGCCAATAAATTTGATAAATAAATTAATACATCTCAGCTTCAGACCTTTCAGTCCATTCTTGATTTAATAAACCAGAAAGAAACTTCAAAATACAAAGAATCTTACATCAATACGTAAAGACAATGCCAAAAGTGTGAAGAAGAAAAAACTTCCACCAACTCTATGACCTTCTCCCTATTCAGTCAACGATGCAGCCCACAGGCTGTCACTTTCCTGCCTCTCATCCAAAAATTGATATTGCTTAGAAAAATGGGAAACAAAATTTCACTTCAGGCACAAGGAATTTTAAAATCAGGTGCAATTTATGATTAATATATGAAGTTCTGATATAAAAGAAAATCCCAAACAGGCCCTACTCCTCTTAACATTAGGCAGAATCCAAGGGGTCTGATTGCTTCCTTGGCGGTTAGAAGAGAGGCAACACAAGAGTTAAGTGTCACCAACCTAGATTGGCACCAAACTCCACAGCTCTGGATGACCTTCCCCAGCAGTCTCTGGAGACAAGGAGACCACATTGAACGACAGAAGACATCAGTTCCCTTGTTACTGAGCTACCTTCCTCCAGCATCACTTTCTGGACATGTCCTGACAAGAAGGACCACAACCACAACAGAACAGAACCCCCAGGAGTGTATCTGTGATTTTTCACTAACATGCTTTTCTCCAGTGTCTCCTCTGCACATGGAGCCCAGAAGAAGTTCAGGATCCCAAGAGGAGAAGTTGCTTCTCACTGTAATTATGACCACCTGGGTCTTTGAGATCTCTGTGCCTTTGATAGAGACAGCAGATTGAAGCCATAAGCAAAGGATCTTGTATCAGAAAAGGATAAATTTGTTAGGTCAAGCTCTGAGGGAACACGTTTTGGGACAGGCCAGGGCTCTGCTCTTGATTGTACCTCTCTCTCCTCCCAGGTGAAGCTGAGTGTTTCTCTGTTTCTATCATGAAAGTCTCTGGCATCTCCACCTTCTGAGAGTGCTTTGAATTCTTCCAATTGTTCTCTGCTGTTGGTGTTAGAAAGAGGAAGAGGATTAATAAAGCCCTATGAATTATGGACCTGCTGCTTCTGGTTCTGATGCTGTTGGTGTCCCAGCCAGTCTCTGGGAAGCTTAGAATGAAATGCCCGTTGAGTTTGGAGTACCAGGATGAAAATAAATCATGGAGCTACTACAGGCCAGGAGACCATCTCATTGGTATAGTCACCACTGGAAATGAACTATCGAATATAATGTTGTCTTTCAACAGTGCTCCTCTTGTTCCATCTCCATCGTAAGTCGTTCAAGGTGATGGACTTGCATTCCCCCCATTTTCTAATTCTCACACTTTCCTTCTTTTCTTCTTCTTTTCACTTGCTTCTATATTACAGTACTTCTCTAATTTCCTGGATGATTTTGATTTCCTCTTTTTTCTTACTTTGTAGAAGAGACTCAAATCCAGAGATGGGGTTAAAAAGCCTCAAAGGCAATCCAGATTATTTTCCTCTCCCCATTCACTCCTGAATTCATCACTTGAATTCATTTTGTTTAAAGTAGTGATTGAAACAGTTGTCGTTGCCTCTGCTCAGCCTATTTGTATAACTGATTATTGGTTTTGGATCAATATTGGCTTAAGACTCAGTAGGCTTGTGGAGACAAAAAGGAAAAAATTCTTTTAAAAAAATGTTGTTGCTTTTGATGATAATAACATGAACATTTTTTACAGTAAGACTTATCATATTTCATATACCCTACAATTCATTTTCACCATTCAACTGGTCAACAAGAATCTCCAGGTCTTGCACAATCTCACACTTGGCTACAAACTTCATGACAACTCTTTGAGCCCTTTACACACTTCTGATGCTTTGCTGGTCATTCTCTCTACTGGAGAAGCCAATGTCCCCAACTACGACTGTGGAAGGAAGGACAACCTCTTCGCTCTTCTTGATGCAGCTGGCAGGGAAATCTCCATCCAGATATCAACATTAACAGACACCTACAAAATCCCCCAGGTTTGTGTGTGTTATTCTCTGTCTGGTAAAGTGTGCAGGATGGTGGTGAGCAACAGATCCAAACATATCTTCTACATCGAATTCAAGAATTGCTTTTCTCTATATTAGCAAACATATCAATTATGTTTTTTCTATTATGTTTATGTTTAAATTCCTCATAAAAGGCCTGAAAAGCTGTAATGTCCCTGTAGAGGACTTTCTCCTGGCTATTCAAAAAATATCCCCAGTTGTGGGTGAACTATTGGCATGTTCATTTACACATAGCAATAATACCTGACATATACAGTTATACTCAAGTTGGCAATAGTAGTGTTTCTTTATACAAACAAAATGGAATAAATAGGACTCTAGCAATTACAGGTTAATTAGACTAATGGATATTGTGGCTAAAATATACACCATGTTCCTCTTAAGTAAACTTGAGGTTGAGTAGAACAAACGTATATTCCTTGCAGAAGAACAAGAAGGTTTTAGGTAGAGGAAAAAGTTTCACACAGTTGTACAATAATTGATCAATAAATTAATAATCTCATATTAACAACAGATTTCTTTTGAAATAGCTAATTACACAATATGTCAGTTGGGTAAACAACGGTTTTCTGGCTTTATAGATGTTACTGCAGCATTTGATACAGTAAATGGAGAAATATGATGGAGGAAATTGATTTCCCTTAAAATGGAACTCAGACTGTTGGCCCTGATCCAAGCCCTTTCCACAAGCCCTTGTTTGAGAGGGAGGTCTGGGCTCAGTGGAGGCACGAGAAGAAGGATCGATACTGTTCTGTTCGCACAGCAGACATGGAGACGATGCAGTTGGTCCAAAAGATGTTTCTTTATTTGGTACATTCACTGAACAGAAGCAAGTGAACAATGGCAACAAGCCCTTTTATACTCCCCTTGCAAGGGGATGCTCAACCAATGATGGCAGGCTATTCTCCCGCCTCGCGCATGCGCATGAGGCTGGAGATAACCTGTCTGGGTCCAGGGCAGACACGTGGTCTGCCCGGGTCTCTGCAGCCATCTGCAGAGTTCCTGAGCCTTGCTGAATGACTCAGCAAGGCCCAGGACACAACACCCCTCCCCCCTTGGCTTAGACAACGCTGTCCCTGTCATTTGACAGCCCTAAGCCAAAGTCAGTCCAACAACAACCAGGTGGTCACCCCATACTCCTAGCAACCTCTTTCCTTTAGGGTTACGTGCAATCCATGTTCTTTCACTTTTTTACAACATTTGCACCACAGGGACCTCACATATTCTTGCAAATACTTAGGAGGACCCTTCACCCTCTCCGATCTCCGTGGAACCGGATTAGGTATAGGTGTGATGGTATTTGGGGAAAGTATATTGGGTGCCTGGAGTGCTTGCTCCCGGCTTGCGCACAACAAACCAGGACTTTGTCACCCAGAAAACTCAGGGGTTCCCCCTGACTGCTGACTGGCTGGATCCACTAAACCCAAACCAGATTTCCTTGGAGGGGTCAAGTTCCCCAAGTTCCTTGGTGGGGTGGAGTTCCCTGAAAACCCTTGGAACTCCCCTTGGGAGCAATGTCCTTCAGGCCCAAGGCCAGCAGCAGGGGTGCCCTGAGTAGCTGATTTACAGCCATTTGCCCTAAGCCAGGGACCTCTGCCAGAGTCAGGAGCCGCCTCCATGGCAAAACCCCCTGCGTCTATGCCAGAGTCAGGATCCGCCTCCGTGGCAAGACCCTCATCTGGAGCATTTGGAGACCCCCCCGCTTGGTGAGACTGTGATCCACAATTGTAATTGGGGTCCCCCTCCCCCCCGAGAGTGGAGTCAGGGGAGGAAATGCAGCCAGGAAGCCGCCAACGCAGCTGGTCTATGTGGCGTCGCAATACACGACCATTCTCCAAGGCCACTTCGTATGACAGTGGCCCCGAGACCTTACAGATTACAGCAGGTAGCCAAAGATGCCCATGCCCATAGTTCCTGGTCCAAACCTGGTCACCCACTTGCAGTCTCCTAGGTGCCCACGGTTGCGACACCTGTGAAGCCACCCGGTCTGGGTGCAGCCTGTCCAGCTTCGTAATAAGTCTGCGACCCCAGTGGAGTTCAGCTGGGCTCTTTCCAGTAGCTGTGCATGGTGTGGTGCGATGTGTAAGGAGAAAATCAGCTAACCTGTGATGCCAGGGTCCTTGAGTGATTCTCTTTAATGCGTCCTTTGTGGTGCGCACCATGCGTTCAGCCTGACCGTTGGTGGCAGGGTGAAAAGGAGCAGATGTGGCATGCCGGATCATGTTGGCTTGGAGGAATGCCTGAAACTCAGAAGAGGTAAATTGTGGACCATTGTCTGATACTAAAACATCAAGAAGGCCATGGGAAGCGAAGATTCCTCTGAGCACCTGGATGGTCCTGGCAGTAGTAGTGGAGGACACCGGAACGACCTTTAGCCACTTGGAATGGCTATCCACAAGGAGGAAGAAGAATTGCCCCTGAAAGGGCCCAGCATAATCTATATGGATGCATGACCATGGAGTGAGTGCCTCCTCCCACCTATGTACAGGGGCCTGGGGCATTTCTGGCTGTGATTGCTGGCACACTTGACATCCATGAACCTGGGCCTCGATGTCCTTATCGAGTCCAGGCCACCACAGATGGCTGCGCGCTAGCACCTTCATTCTCACTATTCCCGTATGTCCCTCATGAAGAGAGAGCAAGACTCTAGTCCTCAATGAGGCTGGGATGACTACTCTGTTGCCCCACAGGATACACCCCTTGAATGCGGACAATTCATGCTTCCTACGCCAGAAGCTTTGGAAGTCTGTACCAGGACACGTGTCAGGCCACCCTGACAATACGCATGTCAGCACGTGTGCAAGCGTGTGATCAGTGGCTGTTTCAGCAGCCACATCCCTAGCATTGAGGAGAGATTCAGATAAGTCCTGAATAGACAGAATGTGTACAGCAGGAGCAGGGTCTGCCTCTATTTGTTTAAGAGGTAATCTGCTTAGGCCATCAGCATGGCCCATCTCAGTACCTGGTTTGTGAACCAGGGTGTAATCATAAGCTGCTAAGAAAATAGACCATCTCAGCATTCTAGGAGATATAATCTGAGGAGTTTGTTTATTGGTTGTAAACAACCCCAGCAAAGGCTTGTGGTCAATATAGACCGTGAAATGGCGTCCATACAAGAAATCATGAAATTTCTTTATGCCTGAGATTATGGCCAAGGCTTCCCTGTCAATCTGCACGTAATTACGCTCTGCAGATGAGAGGGTCTTAGAATAGTAGGCCACAGGGACCTGAGTTCCATCTTCCTTGAGATGACTTAACACTGCTCCTACCCCATAAGGGGAAGCATCACATGTGATGCACACAGGCAATTTCTCATTGAAGTGAGCCAGTACAGCATTGGAGGATAGCAAAGCCTTGACTTCTTTAAAAGCCTTTTCATGGACCTTTGTCCATGCCCATGGAGCCTGCTTGTCCAAGAGCCAGTGTAGCGGCTCAGCCACAGCAGCCTTGTGGGGGAGAAATGAATGGTAAAAATTAAGGAGGCCCAGAAAAGCCTGAAGTTCCATTTTTGACTGGGGAGTAGGGGCCAGTTGGATGGCCTGGAATTTGGACTCTGCGGGGTGGATGCCTTCTGCATCAATACGAAACCCTAGAAATTCGGTGGATATTACACCTATTTTGCATTTGTCTTGCTGTAGCTTCAGCCCGGCTTGGCAGAAACGCAGCAAGACAGCTCTCAGCCTTTCAGCCAAGTTCCCAGATGACTCTCCTGCAATGAGGACATCATCAAAATAGGGGCAGATCCCCGGAATACCCCTGAGCGTTCGCTCCATCACCCCTTGAAAGATGCCAGCGGCTACATTGACCCCAAACTGCAGCCTCTTTACTTTGAAAGCCCCTCTGTGAGTAACTATAGTTTGTGCCTCAGCTGTTGCCTCATCAACAGGTAACTGTTGATAGGCCTGAGCTAAGTCAAGCTTAGCAAAAAGCTTCCCTCCTTTCAGTGAGGCCAGAATGTGGCTCACCACAGGCACAGGATATGCGTGTTGCTGCAAGGCTTTATTTAAAGTGCATTTATAGTCCGCACATATTCGGACTTAACCATTGGATTTCAGTGACGTTACTATGGGGGTGTCCCATGGACTAGAGTCCACAGGTTCCAGAATGCCTTGTTGGAGCAATTTGTCCAACTCAGCATCAATTTTGCTCCTTAGGGCAAAAGGCACCCTCCTTGGCTTGACCCTGATGGGTGCAATGTTTGGATCCAACTTTAACGCAATGGGAGGCCCCTTGTACAAGCCAAATTCTGGGCTGAATACATCAGCAAACTCCTTACAGACTCCTGTAAGGCTGGCTGCTTGCAGATGATTCAGACCAGTCACCTGGATCCCAAGTGCCTTGAACCAATCGAGTCCTATAAGACTCGTTCGATCACCCCCAACAACCACCACATCCAATAATCCATTGAAGCCCTTTCGCTGCACTCTGAGTGTGGCCTCCCCCTTCACACTTACTCGTGTGTTCTGAAAATCCGTGAGAATGAGATTGGAGGGCCTGCGTTTTACTCGTGAGCCACTCCTGGAGCAAACCTTGTTAAAGGTGTCCACTGAAATAATGGAAAGAGCGGACCCTGTGTCCAGCTCCATAGCCAGGGAAACTCCCTGCAACTGTACATCTATGCGCAGCTTTTTCTTAAGGGGCCTGTGAGTCCCTGTCTTGAACACCCCCCTACGGGACGTGCAAAAACCCACCCTGTTTTGGCTGGGGACCTTGGTACCTTTCAGAGGCAATTCAGGGGACCTGTTCTTTGGATGACCCATGCAGGCTGATGCTATGTGGCCTTGCCTACCACACGCTCGGCAGACAGCAGAACGAAAATGGCAGTCGGCCCTACTGTGGCGACCCCCACAGCCGAAACAGCGAAGGGATGCAGGCGGTGGCCCTCTGCAATCCGGCAGTTGTCTCTCTGCCAACGGTTGAAGCCTGTCCACCTCTTCTTCCACGGAGTCTTCTCCAGAGGCCTCACGCGCAGCTTCTTGGTGGACAGGGATGGCCGCTGGATGAATCTTTGTAGACCGCAAGGCCTTCACCACGCCTCCGGATGCTTCCTCTGCTGCAATTTCTCTTAATGCGTCTTGAAAAGTGACATCCGCCTTTGCAAACATCTTCTGCTGCACCTCGCGGCTTCGCAACCCGCACACCAGTCTATCTCAGAGCCTTTCCTCCAAATCTTGAAATGCACATGGTCGTGCGGCCTGCCTCAAGGCCGCGACGAAATCCGCAGCCGATTCTCCGGGCTGCTGGTCCCTCTGCTCGAACTGATGCCTCCAAGCTATTATTGAGAGCTTGGGCTCGAAATGCTCACGCAGCATCTTCTTGAGATTGGCATACGCGATCGATTCCAACATTTCTGGGTCGACAAGATTTTCGGCAATTTCAAAAGTCTCTTGCCCACAGACACACAGTAAGGTAGCCGCTTTCAGGTCGTCTTCCTGAATTCGATTTACCCGGAAATAGTTTTCAACGCGAGCTGCATAGGAGCTCCAGCGTTCCGGGTGTGAAATGTCGAATTCACCGAGACGATCCAGCTTGGACATCTTCTTTACCGATGGTATCGTCCACGTCTCTCACCGCAAGGAAGGAGAAGGGGTCCGACGAAGCCAAGCCCACCTCCAGCGTATGCCTACTGGCAGGTGGTTGCTCCTCCTGGACGCCGCGCTTCTCTTCTCATTCAGGCCCTAGGTGAGTAGGCCTATCTTACTTCTTCGGGATTCCAAACGGCGAATCCCACCCTCGTCGCCAATGTTCTGTTCGCACAGCAGACATGGAGATGAGGCAGTTGGTCCAAAAGATGTTTCTTTATTCGGTACATTCACTGAACAGAAGCAAGTGAACAATGGCAACAAGCCCTTTTATACTTCCCTTGCAAGGGGATGCTCAAACAATGATGGCAGGTTATTCTCCTGCCTCGTGCATGCACACGAGGCTGGAGACAGCCTGTCTGGGTCCCAGTCAGACACGTGGTCTGCCCAGGTCTCTGCAATTGGTCCCGGGCAGACACGTGGTCTGCCCAGGTCTCTGCAGCCATCTGCAGAGTTCCTGAGCCTTGCTGAATGACTCAGCAAGGCCCAGGACACAACAGATACTTACCTAGGTGTAACATAAAAGAGTACATATTTGATCTCTTCTTATTCAGTCTAGATATTAATGTCTTACCAGGACTAAAGAAGGATTCTCATGTACATGCCTAAAGTGCTAAATTGTTTATTTATTTAGCATATGGCAAAGGTATAAATAGCCAGGAGACTACATAGTGTTTGTTTCGCAGCCGAGGAATGCTAGTCCGTTCAGTTTGTGCTCATGAGCTCATCCAGGATGCACCACAGGAGGTGAACTGGCTCCACACCAGAAAGACGAGAGGTCTCCTGTGGCATCATCCAGGCTTCTCTCACCATCGATGTCGCCTCACAGTTGGGTGTCACATCCCAGCAAGTCCAGCACTGGCAGGGGCCCCACCATCTGCATGAAACACACCACACTTCCCACCAAAGTGGTACCTATTTATCTACTAGCGTTGTCACAGGCCTTCGAACTGCTAGGTGGGCAGAAGCTGAGGCAAGCGATGGGAGCTCACCCCGCCATGCAGTGACAGAACTCGAACTGCTGGAACAGATTCAGTGTCTTTAAGCCACT
Organism: Azemiops feae; assembly: GCA_023970755.1. Classification (NCBI taxonomy): domain Eukaryota; kingdom Metazoa; phylum Chordata; class Lepidosauria; order Squamata; family Viperidae; genus Azemiops; species Azemiops feae. The sequence continues at coordinate 51,419 of JALGBA010000561.1, read as the reverse complement.
GAGCCTCTTACTTGCTAAATACACTTTGGTTTAAACTGATAATGCAGTACTGTTATCCTATGGATTAGACTGTGTAGACTCGAGAAAACTTGGCTCCTACTGACATAATAATTCTCTGATTATTGATAAGTGAAAGTCAAAAGTTGTGGTCTTTGGAAAACAAATGTAGCCAATACAGCAAGTAACACCTTTTCTTACCCAGTGTTACTTTGCTCTGAGACTGAATCTTGGGTCTGCCATCATCAAAGGAGCCCACTTAGAGCAAGGGCATGGTTGAATCTACTGCTTAAATTTAAAAAAACTATCCAGCTTTCTCCCAATTATTAGAGTATATGTTGCGAAAGTTACCCCCAAATCCTTATATTGAACTGAAGTTTGGGGCTTAAAATATGCCTCTACTGGGATAAACCCAATCACTGGACCCAAGGAATATTTTGGATAAAAGGACTTCAGTTGCTGACTCAGAGCTGGATTGGGAATTTATGCAATTTCATCTTTGTCTAAAATCAGGGGAAATACAGCCATGTGAAAAGGAAAATCCAGACTCTTTGAGTTCTGCGATTTTACCCATCAGGACATCTGATAAAAATCACCTGGTCTTTAGCAGTTCTTAAAAGTAGGTAACTACAATTTCAGATGAAGAACAACCCACGACATATTGCACCATCTCCTCATTTATTTTACAAAAAGAAAGCCAAAATGGAGAAGCCATGTTTGAAAAACTAAATGCACCTTATTATACAATAGCTTGTAGAACCACCGTTAGCAGCAATAACTTGAAGTAATCGTTTTCTGTATAACTTTATCAATCCATCACATCGTTGTGAGAGGAATTTTGGCCCCCTCTTCTCTACAACGTGGCTTCAGTTCATGGAGGTTTGTGGGCGTTTGTTTCTGCACGGCTCTCTTGAGGTCCCACCACAACATTTCAATTGGGTTGGGGTCTGGACTTTGGGCCATTCCAACGCCTGGATTCTTTTCTTCTTCAGCCATTTGTGGGTGTGCTTGGGATCGTCGTCCTCTCGCATGACCCAAAGTCTACCAAGCTTCAGATGTCAGTCAGATGGCCTCACATTTGGCTCTGGAATACTTTGGTACCCAGAGGAGTTCATGGTGGAGTCAATGACCGCAAGGTGCCCAGGTCCTCTGGCTGCAAAACAAGCCCAAATCCTCACCCCTCCATCACTGTGCTTGGCAGTTGGTGAGGCATGTTGGTGCTGATAGGCTCTGTGTGGTTTTCACCAGACGTGGCTCTCTGTGTTATGGCCAAACTTCTCCACTTTGGTCTCTTCCATCCAAAGGAGAATGTTCCAGACGTCTTGCGATTTGTTCAGGTGCAACTTGGCAAACCTCATCCGGGCTGCCATGTCCTTTTTCGAGAGAAGAGGCTTTCTCCTGGCAGCCCTTCCAAAGAAACCCTGCTTGTTCAGTCCTTTTCTAATTTTGCTGCCATGAACATTTAACATGCTCACTGAGGCCTGTGGAGTCTGAGGTGGAACTCTTGATTTTTTGCAGTATCTCTGAGCATTGGGTGAACTTGCTGGGATGTTCACTCCTGGGCAGATTGGGAACTGCCTTGAATGTTTTCCACTTGTGTATAATCTTCGCTATAGAATGATGGACTTTAAATTGTTTGGAAATGGCCTTGTAACCCTTTCCAGATTGATAGGCAGCAACAATTGCTTCTCTAAGATCATTGCTGAAGTCTTTACCTTTTGGCATTGTGTTAACACACAACGCAATGCTGGAGACTGGCAAACTCCTGAAACTTTGGCTTTTATAGAGGCAGTCACCCTTGCTGATGGTCAATTAATGAAGGTCACTTGATCAGCAGCACCAGGCTACCTTTAGCCTCTTCACACCTATGGAAGCAGTCAGGGTGTGCTTCGTCTTTCACGCGCGGCTTCTCCGTTTTGCCTTTCTTCTAGTAAAATAAATCATGACATGGTGTAATATGTCATGGGTTATTGTTCATCTGAGGCTGTATTTATCTAGTTTTAAGAACTGCTTAAGACCAGATGCTTTTTGTTATGTCCTTATAAGTAAAACCACGGCATCCTTTCTTTTCCACAGGGCTGTAATTCTTGGTGTACAGTTAAACCTCTGGAACCTGACAGAGTCCCAAAGTTCTCTGTGTTGGAACGTAGAATATTGCAAATAAGCCCTCTTGGATTCTGCAACTGACAAATTATATTAGGAGCTGTGACCTCCCCATCTCTTATATAACTAGAGAACGAATGAAAAAATAATAAGATGGGATAGAAATAAAAAAAAATCAAAAGATTGCTTCACCAAGAATCTGGAATATTGAATGACAACTGCATAAGAAAGAGAGAGATCAGAATCCTGCATTGCACATTAGACAAACTACCTTTTGAGATACTTTTGTTAAAGCAATATGTTGACTCTGCAGTTAGAATTAAACATTTACATATAATACAGCCCTTTATTGGAACAAAACAATTCACTTCCACATCTGCATATGTGGGTCTGATTGCAATAAATTGTAGGGGCGATACAGAAATATGATTCATGTTTTTTATTCTTATTCTTTTTTATTTCATTTGTTTCTTGTATTCAATTTTTATATACAATGTTGTTAATGCTTTTTATTTAATATTCCGTTTCTTGATATGGCATAATGGCTAATTAACAATTATCTATTTAATTTGTTCATCAAAACTCTTATGTACTGGGCTTTGTTAGAAACAGGTGCAGGGAGCTGCCCTGTTTCAGCCAGCAGACCACGTGGCCTGCTGTACCAGCCTTGCTGTCTGCAAAGGCTGACTAGGATGCATTTTGAGTGGGAGAATACGTTGCATTGATTGGCTGGCGACGCCCCAGGCTGAATGTATAAAAAGGGGTGGAGCCATTTTGTTTTCAGTTCTGTTTAGCTGTGAATAAAGAAGTACCTGTTTGTGAGTCCTGCCTCTTCAATGCCTACCAACGCAAGAAACAGAACATTGGCGACGAAGGTGGGATCGTGCTGCCGCAAAAGTCAAGCGCTGACTCACCACGGCATTCCAACCTCCTTCGCTCTGCCTGCCAGTCCGGAATTGCTGGAGGAGAATACCGCTAGGAGTCATCCTGGAACCACTTCAGAAGCCTGCTCAGCATGATGCGTTGAAAAGGCCGCCAACATTACACCATGGCAAAGATTGGTTGTCTCTCTGAATTCGACGTCAAGCATCCAGAATGATGGAGCTCCTACATTGCTAGAGTGGAAAATTACTTCAGGGTAAACCAGGTTCGGGAGGACGGACTTAAGGCCATGACGCTGCTATGCGTTTATGGTCAAGAGACTTTTGATATTGCTGGACACCTGGTTGCTCCAGCACCTTTGGAGTCCATCGCTTATGCGGAGCTGAAAAGAATGCTCAAAGAACATTTTGAGCTGAAGCTGTCGGTCATAGCTTGGCGACATGCTTTTGAACAGTGGGACCAGCATCCTGGGGAGTCCGCTGCTGACTTCATCGCTGCACTATAACAAGCTGCAAGGGCTTGCGAGTTTAAGGACTTGGAAGAACGGCTAAGAGACTGGCTAGTTTGTGGTCTGAGAAGTCACGAACTGCAGCAGAAGATATTCGACAGAGAAACCGTCTCCTTCCAAGATGTTTTTTTTTTCCAAACATATTTTATTGGGTTTTTTTGTTTTACATCAAAGTACTTAGGAAACAGCATGGAGGCGGGGACATCAAACATAAAAGCAGAATCATGAATATATAACTCAAGTTAATTCATTAAAAATTCCCTCTCTAATTCCCTCGTATAATCTTACATATTCAAATTAAAACATTTTTAAATAAAGTTTAATCAATCCAGTCCAACATCAATCACATTTCAATTATAAAAATCCAAATCCTGTATTAGGCTTTACTAATTTAGAATTACCATATTCCAATTAGCCTTAAATAAACATATCATTAACACTTCGGGTATCCCTCATTTCCCTTTTCCCTAACATAATAATCATATCTAAAATAACTATGTTATTCCCACAATAACGTTCTTATAATTTCCACTTACAATCTATTTCTTGCTCTAATAAATTATTTATTAATACCATTTTCTCTTATCTCCAATCTCTCTTGTTCTCCTATTACAAAATAATTATCTTATTTAAAATAAAAATAACAATCGAAAAAATACATTTCTATCTATTTTAAGTATATATTTTATCAATCTATATCAATAAAAAGTCTTTTTAGCCCATTAGACAAAGTTTACCCCTCCAAATAATTATCATATCTAAAACAAAATATTAATTGCAAAGGGTATCCTCTTACAGAATTCATGTTTAAGTCAATCAAAATCTCTAAAACCCTTTTAACCCATTAAATAAAATTTTAAAACACATTTTTAAATCTAACTCTAGGTTTCTTTCTGTGCCAAACCGGTTTCCATAATAGAGCTTCTACATCATCAATCTTTGAATAGAAGTATTTCTCAACATTTCAAACTGATCAAAGTTCTCTTCCTTTTCTTCCAGTGTCATCTGAGTAGTATAGTCAATTTTATTCCATTTTGTAATTACTGGTTGATTGTTCACGTTATCAGGATTTTCAGTGACTTGTATCTGGATATCAGTCTCTATTGTTTTTGAGAGTTCAGATATCTCAATTAGGGTTATTTTTTGGTCATCAAAATTCTCCATCAGTTGTGTATAAGGTTGTAGGAAATTAGTTTGTTCGGTAGTTTCCACAATTTCTTCCAGTGTAAGATCATAGTTAAGTTGTAGGTATGGTTCTTCTGTTTCTTTAAGTTGTATATGTTGTTGAATAGTGGCCTCTTTGGAGTTACTCTGTTCCTCCTCAATTGTTCCTTGAGCTTGATCCATTAAAGTTTGAGAGTCAATTTGTGCTTCTGAAAAGTCATCTTTAATTTTTCTCCAAGATTTCATGTACTCCGTAGCTTCCAAGATTGTTTCCAGTATGAGTTCATAATCAAGCTGTGGGTAAGATTCCTCCATTTCAGTGGTGAAAAAATCTTTTACTCTTTTAGTGAAGGCTATATTTAGTAAAAGTCAACAAATATTCACCTCCAATTCTAGATAAATTCACCACCCAGCTGTTTCAAGTTATCTTTACCCTTTTATCATCATTTGAAGGTCAGAAGCATTTTCCAACAAAAGGATGTAGACTTGCAGTAACACTTTCCACCACAAGGTGTCCTCAGTAATCTGTAAAATCTTTTTCCACATTAATAAAAAAATTTCACATTAAAAAAATAAAAAAAGAACAACTTCTCCCACTTAAAAAGTAGTGTAATAGTAATAATAATATTCAAAAATATCAATGTTTAGGACCCCTCAGTATTCCAAAAATTAAATAGTCAGTCAAAGTTAGCTGTATTATTCTTTAGTTTCCAAAGCTCTTTTTCCCCGGTACAGAAACGCCGCTCTCTCAAAACAGGGAAGTAATTCGGAAGTTTTTTACAGGAGAGTAGTTAGGGCAAAGACGGGGAAGGAAAGGTCTCACCCGTATTCTCCACAGTGGTTCTTTATGCTTAGCTGTTGTGCTGGCTTTCGGCTGGCGCAGCGAAGTGATCGGCCATTTTACTGGCCGGTCTTTTCTCCGACGGCCCTAAGGAGCTAGCTCAGACCGTGGAAGGAGCTGCCGCCCTTCCACAGTCAACGAGGGCCTCCTCAATGGTGGTCACCCCTCCAGGGTGACTTTTCGACCCGATTAAGGGTCTACCGGCAGAGGGAAAAACAGCCGACGAAGAGACAGAGCTCTCCGTACGACTGCATCTGCCGCAATCTGGAACCGGAAGCCTCCTTCCAAGACATTTTGAGGGAGATAATGGCAGAAGAAGCAGCAGGCAGAGCTGTTAAGGCCTTGCGGCTCTCGAAGAACCCTACAGGCCCCGAAACGGTCCACCAAGAGGATGCCGAGAGGGTTGAAGACTCCAAATCGGACAATGAAGTCAATCGGCTACAGCAACCACCGGATAGAAGGTCCAACAAGCATCCTTACAAGGCAGTTCCTGTCCCTCGATGCATCGGGTGCGGAGGCCGCCACAAGCGGGCCGACTGCCGGTTCCATACCGCAACTTGCCGGGCATGTGGCAGGCAAGGCCACATCGCCACCATTTGTTTGGGTCGCTCAAAAGACCGTCCGTTGGAAGAGTTGCCTCGGAAAGGTACCAGGGTCCCCAGTCAGAACCGGGTGGGTTTTTGCGCGACGAGAAGGAGCGTGTTTAGAACAGGTGCCCACCGGCCATTGAAGAAAAAGCTTCATCTTGAAGTCCAACTGCAGGGGTTTCCCTTAGACATGGAGCGGGACATGGGCTCAGCTCTGTCCAACATATCTAGAAAAACCCTGGGTCAGATTTGTTGTAAGAGCGGCCAACGAGTTAAGCTCAGGCCGTCGAAACTCCTCTTGATCGATTTCCAGAATTCCCGAGTCAGCATCAAGGGGGAGGCCACACTCAGTGTGAAATTCAAGAATTTCGAGGGTCCGTTGGACATCGCACGAGTCTGATTGGACTCGATTGGTTTGATGCACTAGGCATCCAGGTGACTATGTTAAACAGTTTGCAAACGGCAGAGGTTTGTAAGGAGTTTGCTGATGTGTTCAGCCCAGAGTTAGGGGCATACAAAGGGCCTCCTATTGCTTTAAGGCTAGATCCCTCAATACCACCGATTAGGATTAAGCCTCGTCGGGTGCCATTTGCTCTCAAGCAAAGGATAAATGCGGAGCTGGATAAATTGCTTCAGCAGGGCATTTTGGAACCTGTGGACAGCAGTCCACGGGAAACCCCCATTGTCACGCCACGTAAGGCCAACAGAGAAGTCAGAATCTGCGCTGACTACAAATGCACATTAAATAAAGCTCTCCAGTAGCATTCCTACCCGGTGCCTGTGGTCAGCCATATTCTGGTGTCTCTGCAGGGAGGGCGTATTTTCGCCAAACTAGATTTGGCTCAGGCCTATCAACAGCTGCCAGTGGACGATGCCACGGCAGAAGCCCAAATGATTGTGACTCACCGGGGAGCCTTCAAGGTCCGAAGGCTACAGTTTGGGGTGAATGTAGCCCCTGGCATATTTCAGAGCATGATGGAATGCACGCTCCATAATATTCCAGGGGTATGCCCATATTTCGATGATGTCCTCATCGCAGGGGAGTCAGTCGAAAACTTAGCAGACAGGCTTTGGGCCGTTTTGCGGCGTTTCCGTGAAGCGGGGCTGAAGCTCAAACAAGAGAAGTGCAAGATTGGAGTCACTTCCATGGAATTCCTGGGGTTTAGAATAGATGCTGAAGACATCCATCCTGCTGAATCAAAGCTCAAAGCGATTCAGCAGGCTCCTAGTCCCAAAACAAAGGGAGAGCTTCAAGCCTTCCTGGGGCTTCAACATTTTTACCATGCCTTCCTTCCGCACAAGGCCACAGTGGCAGAGCCGTTACACTGGCTCTTGGACAAGCAGGCCCCATGGAAGTGGACAAATGTCCACGAGAGGAGTTTTGCTGAGGTTAAAGCATTGTTGTCCTCTAATGCGGTGTTGGCTCATTTCAATGAGCAGTTGCCAGTAAGCATAGCCTGTGACGCATCCCCTTATGGAATTGGGGCTGTCTTAAGTCACCTCAGGGCTGATGGGACTCAGGTTCTCATAGCCTATTACTCTAGGACTCTATCTGCTGCTGAGCGAAATTATGCTCAAATAGATGGAGAAGCACTGGCCATCGTGGCTGGCATCAAGAAGTTTCACGACTTCTTGTATGGCCGCCGTTTTACGGTCTTCACTGACCACAAACCACTGCTGGGGTTGTTCACAACGAACAAGCAGACACCCCAGATCATCTCTCCTAGAATGTTGAGGTAGTCAATATTTCTTTCTGCTTATGACTATTGCTTGGTGCACAAACCGGGTAAAGAGATGGGCCATGCAGATGGCCTTAGTAGGCTGCCCTTAAGGCAATTGGAGCCTGATCCTGCACTGGCAAATCACATCCTGTCCATCCAGGATTTGCCAGAGTCTCCTCTCAACGCAGGGGATGTAGCTGCAGAAACAGCTACCGACAACACGCTAACACGCATGTTGAACTGGGTGCTCACAGGATGGCCTGACACGTGTCCTGGCACTGACTTCTAGAGTTTCTGGAAAAAGAAGCATGAGCTGTCCACCTTTAAGGGGTGTATACTGTGGGGAAGTAGGGTAGTGATCCTGGCCTCACTGAGGACTAGAGTCCTTGTTTCTCTGCATGAGGGACATCCGGGGATAGTCTGAATGAAGGCACTTGTGTGCAGCTACCTTTGGTGGCCTGGGCTCGATAAAGAGATCGAGGCCCAGGTCCAAGGGTGCCACATTTGCCAGCAGTCCTGGCCAGAAATGCCACAGGATCCCGTCCACAGATGGGAAACCACTCATGCTCCTTGGTCGAGGATCCACATCGACTACGCCGGCCCCTTTCAGGGGCAGCTCTTCCTCATTGTTGTGGACAGTCACTGTAAGTGGCTGGAAGTTGTTCCAGTGTCCACTATGACAACGCCATCATCATTAGGGTGCTTTGTGGTATTTTTGCCATGCATGGCCTTCCAGATGTTCTCATCTCCGACAACGAAGCCCAGTTCACTTCATTGGAGTTCCAGGCATTTTTAAGGGCGAATATGATTAGGCATGCTACATCGGCACCGTTTCACCCGGCTTCAAATGGTCAAGCGGAAAGCATGGTTTGCACAACTAAAGACTCCTTAAAAAGAATCACTCATGGAAACTGGCACCACAGGTTGTCAGATTTTCTCCTCTGCCATCGCACAACGCCATGCACATCCATGGGCAAGAGCCCAGCAGAGCTCCGATGGGGTCGCTGCCTTATCACCAAGCTAGATAGATTACACCCAGATCGGGTTGCTTCACAGGTGTCACAGCCACGGGCACCGAGGCAATTGAAAGTGGGTGATCCAGTTTGGGCACGCAACTACACACCGGGGGCACTTTGGATGGTAGCTATGGTCTGTAAGGTGACTGGGCCACTTTCCTACAAAGTGGCATTGGAGGATGGTCGCTTGCTAAGAAGGCACATCGACCAGCTTCGTTGGAGGTTACCTAGCCACTCTTCCGCTCCATGCTCTGCTCTCGCGGGGGAGGAAGCCCACGATCCTGATCATGAAGCTCAGCCGCTCAGTGACAGTGGGACATCGCACTCATCGAACGGGGAGTTTGCCAATGAGGCGGCTCCTGACTCGGGCACCACGTCCATGGGACATTGCACTCAATTGGCTTTCCAAGCCATTCCTACCTCAGGCCTTGTGCCAACGGGACAGCGCTCCCAACCGGCTGTTTACGCCAATCAGGGGAATTCCACCCCACAGCGGAACTCTGGGTTGGGCCTACTGGAATAGGCCAGCCAAAATCAAATGGACAGAGGCTCGGGTCGACCGGAACAGGCCAGCCTTCACGATCCGGCTTCACCCGTATCGAACGGGTCCCAAAGTCCCGGTCTGCCGAGCCTGGCAGGCAAGCTTGCAGATCGGGCGCTTGCAGCAGCTCCGAGGCGATCGGAGTGGGCAAGAGGCCCACCGAAGTATTTGAGGGACTATGTAAGGTTTCTGTCTCTGCAAATTAATTGCAATTGGAAATGCTTATGTTTGTTCCATTGTATGGGAAAACCTATCATGTTGTGTATTATTTACTATTATGTGTTCTGAGTAGGGGCACATTTGTAATATTGTAAAATAGCAAGTATCTGTTTCGGAACCAAGAGGGAATGGGTGTTATGTACTGGGCTTTATTAGAAACAGGTGCAGGGAGCTGCCCTGTTTCAGCCAGCAGACCACGTGGCCTCCTGTACCAGCCTGGATGTCTGCAAAGGCTGACTGGGATGCATTTTGAGTGGGAGAATACGTTGCATTGATTGGCTGGATGTATAAAAAGGGGTGGAGCCATTTTGTTTTCAGCTCTGTTGAGCTGTGAATAAGGAAGTTCCTGTTTGTGAGTCCTGCCTCTTCAATGCCTACCAATGCAAGAAACAGAACAAAAACCAAGTTGAATTTATTAAAAGCTAATATTTTGGACTTTATCTGTCCCCCAATATAACACAGCTTTCTTCATTGCTTTTTCAGATCAGTCCTCTTGGTGCTTCAGAGGCTCTGAGTGATAAAAGGAAATTCCCCTTTTTCCACCGGATGTTCCCCAAAAAAGGATTTTATTACCCAGCAATTGTCCAACTGCTCCTCCATTTTAGATGGACCTTGATTGGTCTCTTTGCTTCAAAAACAGAGAATGGAGAGAATTTCATGAGGACTTTCCCTCCTATGCTTGTCAGAAATGGAATTTGTGTGGTTATATCACAACTGTTCTCCACAACTGGATATACAGCAGCCCCCAGGGATGCCCTCACTAAGTGGAGACAAGTCAATGTCTTTGTTCACTTCCATGAAAGTGTTTCCATTACAGACAGAATTCTTCCTTTCCATTTGGCACTTAGGCGTTTGACAGGACCCGTTGAAGGAAAAGTCTGGATCAGTACAGTTTTGGGAATACATAGATTGAAAAAGGACAGACTTTACAAATACGTCCATAGTATTTGGAGCTTTAAATTTCTGGAAAATGAGAGGCCAATGGATGATGCTTTTGAACCCCATTTCTTTATGGAAGATCCCTTTCAAGATCATTATTTCCGTTGTTCCCTTTCCAAGCATGTCTTTTCTGTCAAAGGCCGGAGAAGATGCACTCAGAAAGCCCCACTGGAGACCCAGCAGAAAAGGAACAGGAAAAGGGTCAGAAATAATGCCCATTGGTACAGTATCATAAAGACTCTGGCCCAGGCCTTGAATACCGCCTATTCCTCCAGATCGAGGAGGAGAAGGAAGGAGGAAGAAAAGATCTTGGGGGCTCCAAGGCTGCAGCCATGGCAGGTATGGGGGTCCCAATGTGGATACATTAACCTCGGTACCTTTGGAGAGGGAATCCAGAGGGGAAGGAGGGGAACCATCTCAACCTTCTTATGCTGCAAAAGATCAACAGGCTTGGCCAATCTAATTGCTAGAGACACAATATTCTAAACCGCAGGCACCATGACAGATAAATTTTGGTTTTAAAAGCTGCTAATTTTAAAAGGATGTATGCATTTTTAAATACACTCATGTCTTCATGGGTTTGTGATTATCATAGTAGAAGTTTACATCTGTAACTTTGAAGGACAACCTGCGGCCATCTAGCCCAACCCTCCTCTCTGCAGGAATCCCACTTAAAGCTCCTCCCACTGATGGCTGCTCAGTCTTTGCGTCATCAGTGAAGGGGAGGCTGAACTCCTCTGCTTTAAGGGCTCAGCTCTGAAACGGCTCCTCCTTTCAGGAGGTTCTTCCTCTCCTTCAGCCGGAATCTCCTCTCTTGTGGCTGAGCTCCTTTCCCCATTTCCCTCCCTCTGGAACAGCATTGAAGAGACCTGGAGCTTCTCTGCAGCTTCCCTCAGTTGCTGGAAGAGGCTGCACAAGGCAGTGGTGGGTTTACGGCCACAACGGAGCTCAAAATGTCTGTTGCTAAGCAAGACAGTTGTTAAGTGAGGTTTGCCCCATTTTAGGACCTTTCTTGCCCTTTCTTGTGAAGTGAATCATTGCAGTTGTTAAGCAAGTAACATGGTTGTTAAGTGAATCCGGCTTCCCGGCTTCCCTGTTGATTTTGCTCATCAGAAGCCCCAAAAGGAGATCACGTGACCCTCAAACACCGTAACCATCATAAGTACATGCCAAGAATTATGATTTTGATCACGTGACCCTGGGATGCTGCAATGAGCGTCTGAAAAACTCTCATGTCACTTTTTTCAGTGCCTTTGTAACTTTGCACGGTCACTAAACGAACAGTTTCTCATAATCAACCTGATGTTTTCTAGGCATTTATGAATAATCTCTTTGTTTCTATGATTCATTTTTTTCTCACCTGCTCTAGAATGTTCCCTATAACTTACCAATTGCATCAATTATATTTTGTTAATATATATTTTGCCAGTATATGGTTGACAAATTTTGCTGAACCTTTCTTTTTTATTTATGAAGATAGCAGAAGCACCTGTTTTTCCAAATAAGCATATTTTCATGTTAGACATCTGCAGAAGAAAGATTCAAATGTGTAAAGGCTAAATGGGATTTTAAAAAAAGGGTTTCAGATTTCAAAATTCCTGGATATTCTCCTTGTAGTTCCATCCTTTCCTGCAGAAGAATGAGTTTTCCAATCTTTCTTATTTGAAACTGTACTTGGATCAAAATGGAGATGTAGCAGCAGATCTGGGAATCTTCAGCTGGTTGATTCTCCCCAAGGAGGATCCCATCGAGCAGCAAATGGGGACTTTGGAGAAACAGAGACTTACTATCGATGAAGATGCTCTTTCACTGCTAAACTTGCTCAACAAGGTCGGAGAAATTTTGGTGTCTTTCCTCTTTTTCCAAAGATTTAGGACCCATTTCAAGTGTACTAAGGCTAGTTACCAGGGTCAGTGACCTTCACTGAGATTTGAACACGGGGAGCAGAAACCTTACAGTTTTCTTTCTATAGACCACTTGGGAGGCTTCAGTACTGTTGTCCAAGGTGTTCTTTAGCTGCTGTAATATTGAAGACTGTTTTTAGCTGATTCAGCCATGTCCAACCTGGGATGAGAAACCCTCAAGTGCTGGAGGTTGTGTTGTTAATAGCCTCAAATGTGCTTGTCCTCAAATAGCAAAGTGGGAGGGAATGCTGTTCAACAGTCGCTGAATTGAGGTTTGGACCGAATGTGATGAAATTGGATCATGACTGGATGGAGCTCCTGGTGGTCCCATTGGGAGAGAAGCTTCATCTTGTCCCACTTAGGGAGAGGCCGTTGGGAAATGACTCCCTGAAAGGGCAGGTCCATGGTCTGTGATGTTTTTAAGGAGTCCAGACCTGGTCAAAGTTTGCTATAACTCTCTTTCACCCAACTGGGGAGAGCAATTGGGCTTCTGCCACAGGAAGGAGGTCCAAGACTTTCACTTCACATAATCCCTTGACACAGAAACCTGAAACACTGAAACACAACTTTGATTCAAAGAAAAGTCCTTCCTGATATCAGGAGAGAGATTTTGACAGGAAAGGCTACTTAGATTTGGCCTTTGGCTATTAAGAGGGTCTTCATCTGAAAATCCCTGGAATGGCATTGTTTATCCTGACTCTTAGCTTCCTTGTCCCTCTGGGCGAAAAAGAGTCTCCCAATTTCATGTTCACCTAAGTGAAGCCCAGAATCTACTTGTCTAATGTCCATTTCTCCTCTCCTTTTCCATGGATGGTGAGTCCTAACCTATTTTCTTTGGCATTCCTATTTTTTTCTGCTTAGTCTCTGCCACAGTCCAAATGTGTGGAAAATTGTCATCCTGGATTTGTCAAAAGGGCTCGAGAAGGAGAGCCAGTTTGCTGCTATGACTGCGTTCCTTGTCCGGAGGGGACCATCTCCACTCGGGAAGGTGGGTGACACCAGAGGAAAGGTCAGGCTTTGTGGAACTGGATTTATCCACAGCATTCTGATGAAAGTGCAAATTAAAACATGCATTGAAGCTCAACTCTTTTTTGTTTATTCAAAATGAACTAGAAATCCTCCAATTTCAGATACTGTAGCTACATAGGTATTAGAAAATTATATTATCAGTTTTTTTCTTGTGGAATGGTTAAGCAACACATCTTGGAAAATGTTCCTTGAACATTTCTCCCAAAAAAGGTATTTCTTGAAATGTAAAAAAAACAGAATATTAAAGAAATACTGGTTTTTGACTTTCCCAGATACAGAAAAGTGCACCAAGTGTCCGGATGATAAATATCCAAATATGGACAGAGTCCGATGTATCCCCAAAGTAATAACCTTCCTCTCTTATGAAGAACTTCTGGGCATCATCCTGGTCTCTTTTGCTCTACTCTTGTTCCTAACCACAGGCCTTGTCTTAATCATCTTCATTCAATACTTAGAAACTCCTGTTGTCAAAGCCAACAACCGGGACCTCTCCTACATCCTCCTGGTCTCCCTCCTGCTTTGCTTCTTGTCTCCTTTTCTCTTCATTGGTCAACCAAGGAAAGCCACTTGTCTTCTCCGACAAACAGTTTTCAGCATCATGTTCTCAGTTGCCATTTCTTCTCTCTTGTCCAAAACCATCATGGTGGTGCTGGCCTTCCTGGCCACAAAACCAGGAAACCGAGTGAAGAGATGGTTGGGGAAGAGTTTGGCCATCTCCATCATCCTTTCTTGTTCTACAGTCCAAATGATCATCTGCTCCCTCTGGCTGGGAGTTTCTCCCCCATTCCCTGACTCTGACCTCCACTCCCAGCCTGGAGAGATCATCCTGCAATGCAACGAAGGGGCTGTTGTCATGTTCTATGTCACCCTCAGCTACATGGGCTTTCTGGCTGCCATCTGCTTCACGGTGGCTTTCTTGGCCAGGAATCTGCCTGGGGCCTTCAATGAAGCCAAGCTGATCACCTTCAGCATGCTGGTCTTCTGCAGTGTCTGGGTGACTTTTGTGCCCACCTATCTGAGCACCAAAGGGAAATACATGGTGGCTGTTCAGGTCTTCTCCATCCTGGCCTCCAGTGCTGGTCTGCTGGGCTGCATCTTCATCCCCAAGTGCTACCTTATCCTTCTGAGGCCAGACCTGAACACAAAGGAGCATCTTACAGCTAGAATAAATATAAAAACATGAGGTATAACATGTGACGTTGGAAGAATTCTAAAACTTCTTTTTACTCGAAAGGAGATATTCTTTCCATTTAGATAGTATGCAAGAGTCAAAGAAAATCATATCTATGTGTTTCAAAATGGGAAAATGTTGAACGACTGGAATTCTTGTAGCTCCCTTTCCTTTCAGCTCAATAAATCTTGCTAAAGAGAACTCTGTGAAAGTCATTCAGAGGAATTTGCTACGGAATGTGACACCTTATAAAAAATAATGTGGGCACTTCTTCCTACTAACAGCAGGTAAAAGTGTCTGTGTGTGAGAGAGCAAATAGGAAAAGAGGTCAGGAGGAAGCTGTGGGAACCAAGCACCAACCGGGTTGCCTGATCTTCTCCAGGAGATGCCGGAATGATGTGAAATGCCATGTTTGACCGGCTTTCAGCTGGGGAGGGAAATCTTCATCCCTGTTACAGAGTTCTTTCTTTATTTCCTGATAAAACCTCCTTTGCAGAAAGTGTTGAGCAGAACAGCTGTCTGGGATTTCAGCTTGGAATTGTTTTTATTTTGGTGTGTACCTTTAAGAAATTTCCTCTGTATTTATTTTCCAGAGAAATAAAATAGCGGTTTTCAGGCCCTTTAATTTTCCACTCTACAATTTGTACATAAAGCATTTCTCTGTTCCTCTTCCAAGCTTGTCTTGTCTGTGAAAGGTTGGACAAGATGAGACTTTCCCCAGGAGGAGACTGAAGGGATCCTGTCTGAAGGCAGACAAATCATTGACTGAGTAGTCTGGACTGAAGCAGGAGAGTTCAATGCTGTGTTTTCATCCAGTCCAAGAAGGAGGTGTGTAAGGGTGGGAAAATCTAGGTTTGCAGGAAGAGGCACCCATGGAAGTTATTCTGTTTTCCAACCACACAGATTGCTGATGAATCGATACTCAATCTGAGGTTTCAGAATAGCTTCTAATTGCTGATCAAATCCCTTTGCAAATTCCATTTTAAGCAGGTAAAAAAAGCTTTGATGGATCAGACCAAGATCAATCTAAGATTCTCAGTGACCACACAGAGATGCCTCTGGTTTGCCCACAAGCAGAAGGCAGAGACTTAGGGCTTTGCCCAACATGGTACGAGTGTTTCTGCACAATTTCACTTTCCTCCATGACACCACACAAGATTGGACACTCAGCCATCTCTCTATCTAGGAATCCCTAATTCTGGTATCCCACATTAATCTGAGAATTTATTTCCAAGTTTCACACCCCAATCAAAAAGGACTAAGGCAGGAGCAGAACTCAAGAGCCTCCTGGTGATTGTCCCAAAGTGACTCAGGAAGTTTTCATGCCTGAGGATTAGAGCCAGCTGACTTTCATGCATAAGGCAGGACTAGAACTCAGTCCCCTGATGATTGGTTTCAATCACTTGGCTCCCATCCCACCTTTATTTTCATGGTGGGATTAAAACTCCAGTGATTGGCAGAAAGTCCCTCAGCTGGCTTTGATTCCCTCACACATCCTTCCAGGCACTCCTGCCCCCCCAACACAAAAGGCTCCTTCTGCGCCTCCTGGCTCCCCCCTCCCCTCACCTGAACAGACAGCTGTCACACAAGCCCCTGTCCCTCCCCACCCCTGGTACCCAGGTCAGGCAGTGCCGCCCCCAGCCCTGGCAGGCGGGCCGCCTGAGCCCCCTTTTCCCTCCCACCGCCTCCTCCCTGCAGGAGCCTCCTTGGGACCAGCTGGGAGTCTCTCCAGGAGCCGGTGGGAGCACAGCAGGTTGAGAGTTAGGGGCGGTCAGAAGTGCTCCCTACCAGCCGGGCTCCGGGGATGGAGGGTGGGAGCTCCCTTCACCTCTTCTCCCCCTGGGCCATGCAGGGGCTCCTCCGTCTCCAGAGGCTGTGGCACCCCCTGCCAGGAGAGCGGTCAGAGGAGCCACGGGGGTGTGAGCATGGTACCTGGGTCAGAGAGCGGGAGGAGCCCTGAAGGGGTGGTGGTGCAGGGGAGGGGGCTCCCTCCTTCCCCTGGAGAAAGCCGGATGTCATGGTTCCGACAGACAGGTGCGAATAAATCAGAACTCCAAGGCTTGAAAATTCCTCAAAGAACATGTTTATTAGTTACAAAGTGTCAGCACGGTCGAGAGTGAAACCAAGTCTGGATACACACATAACAATTCTCCAATACAAAGTTAGAAATCCCACCCATAAAGCTATGCAAGCAACTACGTTCCCCAATGCAGTCATTTGGCGGGCTTTTTGCACAACGCCCAGCCTGCCGGCTCGGGAACAACCGATGACCTTGGTTCCCACGGGACAAAAGATGATTATGACTAGCAAAGCACCTGGGAAACACCCTCCCCCATCCATTCTATGTGGCAACGCAGAATGAGCAGGAAAATGGCTGTAGCCATGCTCAGTCGCAGGGTTGACACCGGGTGCTCCGCATTTGGCCCCCGCCCTTCTCCAGCTCCCAGCGCCTCCTTTGGCTTCGCTCGGCTGGGCAGTCCCAAACTTGCCTGCCAGGAGATCCCCTGCTGGTCTCACCGGAGCGCCACCTGGCCCTTTCCACAGGGGGTGTCCTTCCTCCTCAGGAGCCCCAGGGATCCACCACCCCTCCGAAGCCGCTACTGCCCCTGCCAGAGGACCCCGCAGCCCCAGAGATGCTCCAGCGCCCTTCGGACCTCGGCCAAGCCCTCTGCGGACCCAGCCGGGCTGAGCTGGAGGGCCCGAAGGAAGGTGGGAATCTGCAGACAATCCCCCCGTGATGGCCGTTCCAGCAGCTCCGTCGTCCTGGGAGAGGCTCGGTCTGCCCCCTGTCCGACTTCTCAGACTGGCCCTCCTGTGGGGTGCCTCGCTCTTCCACTGGGGCAGGACTGGATCTGGCCAGGACTGACTGATGCTCCTGGGGATTTTGGGTGGGTGGTTGAGTTAGGCCGGTTGGCTGGCTTTTGCTCTGCTCCCGAATGGAAGAGCTGCATAAGGGAAGGTCACAAATGTGCTCCAGACACTTTGTGGCAGCTGATCAGGGAGGAAAACTGCATGTAAGGAGAGAGAGAGAGAAAGACAGACAGACAGACAGAGACTTCTGAAGAGGGCAGCGCTTTCACTGGTTTGATCTCTGAAGTTTTCCGTCAATCAGGCTGATTCTTCTTCAGTTATTTGCAGTTACAAAATCATCCAAAGAGAAGGAAAGCGGAAGGGATTTCTTTCCTTTCCCCTTCCTCTTTTTGGGCAGCTGACACAGACTGAGGGGACCCTTCCGATGGGCTTGACGAGCATGATTGGCGGGTCCTGTACAGGTGAGGGGCTGAGGGGGGGCAGGACTGCAGGGGAAGCCTGGCTGCTCTCCAAAGAGGGGGGAGGGTGTTTGGCAGGGGGGAACATTGGAGACCCCCAACCTTGCCCTCTGCCCCCCCACTCCCTGAACCAATAAGCAGCTTTGATTCCAGTCCTCACACTTACGACTGTCGCAACATTTCCATGGTCACATGATCAACATTTGGGCCTGTGGCAGCTGGTGTGTGTTTGCCACGGTTGCCGCAGGGTCTCGGGGTCCCATGATCCCCGTCTGCAACTCTCCCAGCCACGTCCCAACAAACTGAGTCAATGGGGAAACTCTGTCTCACTTAACGACCTCGTGTCTCAGTTCACAACTGAAGTGATTCGTTTAATGCCCAAAGGGTCAAAAAATGGACTCAGACTCCCTGAAGAACCTGCCTGCTTCGCAAAGGAGAGCCTGGTCCCTTTCGTGGTCATAAGTCGAATACTCCCTGCGTCCTGAGGGTTCTATGCAGGGTAATCCTCGACTTATGCCCACAATTGAGGACAAAATTTCTGTTGTTAAGTGAGACATTTGTTAAGTGAGTTTTGCCCCATTTTACGTCCTTTTTTGCCTCAGTCGTTAAGCGAATCACTGCAGTTGATAAGTGAGTCACCCGGTTGTTAAGTGAATCTGGCTTCCCCCTGGACTTTGCTGGTCAGAAGGTCACAAAAGGGGATCACGTGACCCCTCTGGGACACTGCGACCGTCATAAATACGAGTCAATTGCCAAGCGTCCGGATTTTGATCACGTGACCATGGGGATGCTGCAACGGTCTTAAGTCTGAAAAACGGTCACTATTTCCAGGGCTGCTGCAGAAGCCCCTCCAGAGCCACCAATCCCTTCATAGGCCAGGCAGGCGGTTGAGGAGGGTTTTTCCAATCTCCGGTCCAGGCCAATCAAAGCCTCGGCTGGTGACGTCAGGGACTCCCCCTAACCCCATTGGCCGGAGCTCACCATGGCAACATCCAGCATCCTTGGTGGGGCTGGACCGCTGGAGTGGACGGCCGGCTCTGTGGGCCTCTCCAGGGTCTCGCTGGTCTGGGCTTGTCCGGAGGAAGAGACGGTTCCCGTGAAGGCCCATTTGGGGGAGGAGATGAGAAAAGGGGGTTCAGCCCCAGCACCCCAGAAGGGCTCCTACCTGCCGTGTTAGGAGCCTCCCTACCTGGGACCAAACTCCCCACCCGCCACCTGGAAGGTGCAGGTCTCCAGAGATGGACTGGGGCCAGCCGGCCGGCAGCCATGCTTTGCACTGGGAAAAATCTGCAGGGGCCAAATTTGTGATTTTTACACAAAGTTGTTACAATTTAATGAATGTGTGAGACTATTCTCTTGATAGTTTTAACCCTAATTTGTTCCCTCTTTGGAGATTAAGGCTACAATGAAAAGGAAATAGACAATAGAAGTGTCAGAATCCAATTATATTTTATTTCTAACTAATCTACTCTGGGAAAACCCAATTCTTACTCTCTTTGGGATTCTGTCATACTACAAAGGGGGGGGAGTAAACACGGGGGTTTATGGCTGGCATTCCTTCTATCATCTACGAATAAACATCCTCTGTGGATTCCCTCTCTGGAGTACTAACAATAACAATGCGGCCATCAGCCTTTGATCTCACTCCCTATGAAGCCTCCTATTACCGGCAGCAAGGAAAAAAGGGGGGAAGATTGCAACGTTTGGGATCCGATGGATTTAACACCCAGCCATCTGCCAATTTGGATTGACCGGAAGGAATGTGGGGTGGGACTGCTTGGGAACGCTTTAAAACATTGAATGATCAGGGGGGTTCCCCAGATCCTGTCTAGCACACCTTCAGTCAGTTTTTCTTAATAAAGATTCCTGTTGGAAAACCCATTCCAAGAGTTCTGTCTTCTTAAGAGGTAAATTGAGGTGGGTCCTTACATTAGACAGGATCTGCAAAATTAGTCAACCTGGAAGGAAGAACCTTGCCAGGGGACTTTGCAAAAATTACCATGTCAGACGACGAAGCAGGGAAGGGGGAAAGCCCCCCAGAGAGGGAGCCGTTGCCCCAACTGGAAACCTGCCAAATATCCGGATCTGAAGGGTCAGATTCCTCAAGAGAAGAGGAGGTGGAGACGCGTAACCACAAGCCTCGGTGGTCAATGGGCGTTGGAAAGAAAGGCGAGTGGGAAAAGAAATCAAGAAAGGTGACCCTGAGACGGGGGGCCAACCAACCAGGATGGAAGCGGGAGATGGAGAGATCCCTGCACATAAGCGAAGATGAAGGAAGCTGGGCACAGCACTCGAACTGGATCCTAGAGAAAGCTATCAACTTGATGAAGAGAACCCTCAGCTCCCTAGGAGAGGAGAATCCTGAACCCCACGACCGCACCAACTCCTGGAGCCGCAACTGGAGAGACACTGAGGGGGAATTGGAACCTGCAGCCCCGGGGACATCCGCTGATCCAGTAGTCCCCACCCCCCGACGACCTGCAGAAGGAAATCCAGATGGAAGACAATACCGACGAAGAAGACACCGCTCCATTCAAAGACTTCCGCCGTTGGATGCAAAATTCAAGGGGGAGCCGACACGCTTGGGGTTCTTCCTAACCCAAGTCCTTGGCTACATGGAGGAACACAGGCGACACATCCCTAGCGACAAAGCCCGTATCCAGATCGTGCAATCTGCTCTGGATGGACCGGCCGCCGATTGGGTGGTGAATTTGCATGATTCCAATGCCCCAGAGCTCAATGACTTCAACCGTTTCATGTCCTCTCTGAGAAGGCGATTTGAAGACCACCTGGCTGATCGCAAAGCATGCGAAAGAATCAAAACGATGAGGCAAGGCAGACGGCCAGTAGCTGAATATACGCAAGAATTCCGAACTATTGCCAGCAAGCTGAACTGGCCGGAAGACATCCTCCTTAGCCATTTCAAAGACGGTCTGAATTACGACCTATATGACGCTTGCCTGCCCCGGGGGGACCCACACCAACTCGACGAATGGTACGTCCTGGCAGAGGAAGCAGAGATCGACCTACTGAAGAGGCACCGCCGAGGAAAACAATGGAGCCGCTCACCGCCTGAACCAACGCGTGAACCAGCAAAGCCATCGGCTATGGCCAAGAAACCAATGGGCTGTTTCAAATGCGGGAGAGAGGGGCATCGGGCTGTAGAATGCCGCTCAAAAGCCCCCCAGCACAACCCAGACAGACCACCGGCCAGCAAATCTGGGAAGTCCCCAGCTAAGTCAAAAGAATCTGCCATGAGAGGAATAGAAGCTGTGGAATCCCCTACCTCCACCCATCGTGAGGAAAGAGCCCCAGCCTACACCGCAGGGCCGGTGGACGCCTCAGATGACACCTCGGAGGGTGAACCACTGGTAAGTGGATCCATCCCACCCATCCTCAAGACAGTGACTATATTAGCCCCCTCCATGCCCGAAGCTGTAAAAGTGAAAGCCTTAATAGACTCTGGCTGCACCCGCTGCCTAATTAGCCCGACTCTAGTGGGAAATCTGGGCATCCCAGTGAGGAGGCTGGAACAACCAATCTCATTTGGTCAGTTAGATGGGTCCATAGCAGGGGGGGTGCCAGCTACCCTAGCCATGTTACCAATCCACCTATCCCTGGGGAATCATGAGGAAGACCTAACGTTTATAGTGACCCCAGGCATGGAATGCCCGATGATCCTAGGGCTGGAATGGTTAACAAAATGGAACCCCTGGGTAAATTGGAGGACGAAAGAAATCAATTTCCTGAAGGAGGACCCTACAGACTTAAAACCCCAAGGGGATCCATCAAAATTAAAAACGGAAATAGCGTCCATGGGTGAAGAAAAGGGGCTACCAGAAATACCAGAGGAATACAGAGACCTGGCTGAAGTTTTCAGTGAGGAGAGGGCGGATGAGCTTCCCCCCCACCGACCCACGGACTGTGCCATAGAGTTCAAGCCCGGGGCAAAACTCCCAAAGCCCAGATTATACTCCATGAGCCCAAAGGAGAAGGAGGAAATGGAGAGATTTATAAAGAAAAACCTAGAAAGGGGGTTCATTGAACCAGCCAAACCTAAGGTGGCCGCTCCGGTCCTCTTTAGAGAGAAGAAGGACGGCTCTTTACGCTTATGCGTGGACTATAGGCTCTTGAATGCGATCAGTGAAAGCAACCTATACCCCCTACCCCTCATGAAGGACATGTTATCACACCTCTCGAAAGGAAATATTTTTACTAAACTAGATCTAAGGGAAGCGTATTACCGCGTGAGAATTAGGGAAGGAGATGAATGGAAAACTGCATTCAATTGCCCAATGGGGTGCTACAAATTCAAAGTTTTGCCTTTTGGATTACAAGGGGGCCCCGCAGTATTTATGCAATTAATCAATGAGGTACTAAAGGAGCACCTATTTAAGGGGGTCCTGGTTTATTTTGACGACATCCTCATCTTCACAGAATCAAAAGAGGAACATGTCAACCTAGTCAGAGCGGTTTTAAAGAAACTGCGAGCCGCCCACCTATATGCCAAATTATCAAAATGCGAATTTCACCAGGAAAGAATAGACTACCTAGGTTACCGCATATCCCCACAGGGCATTGAAATGGACCCAGAAAAAGTCAGGGCAGTATTAGAATGGGCACCACCTCGCACAAGAAAGCAACTGCAAAGTTTCCTGGGTTTTGCAAACTTTTACCGCCAGTTCATCCCCTCATTTGCCCAGATAGCCCTGCCTCTCACGAGCTTACTAAAAACGAAGGGAGAATCCTCAGTGAAACCTAGCCAGCCACTAAAATGGACAATGGAATGCCAAGTGGCATTTGAGAGATTAAAGAGGCTTTTTTCTGCCGAACCAGTACTGAGACACCCAGACATGGATAAACCCTTCGTAATACAGACGGATGCAAGTGATGTAGCAGTGGGGGCTGTATTATTACAAGAAAATGAGGAAGGGATGTTACAACCCTGCGCGTATACGTCCAGGAAACTCACTGAAACGGAACAGCGCTGGCCCGTGTGGGAGAAAGAGGCATATGGGATACCATGGTTTCTAGGCTTCCATCTTCCTGCCACTTGACATCTAAAAATGGCAATTGTCTAGCTGTTTCTTCCTCCGTTGTGTATTGTCTGTGTGGGAAGATGGAGTTCAGTAGGGTATGGAAGTCTTTCAGTGCATTTCTTTTGTTGATGACACACATGCCATCCGTCTAGTGGCACCAAAATTTGAAATACACGGTGTTCTAGTTCATGCAGGATAGTTTCTGCAATGACTCCTGATATTGGGGATCCCATCGACACCCCTTTTATTTGCTCATACATTTCCCCTTTGACAGTGAAGAAGGTATGTTGGCAGTACTGGAGTAGCTTCACAATTTGTGTCCTGGTTATCTGTGTTGCATCTTCCTCTAGTTTTCTCTCTATTACTTCATATGGTAGATGGGGAAGGAGGGATGTAAATAGGGGCACTACATCAAGGGAGACCAGGATCTCATCAGGAGCCACATTTAAGCCCTGTAGTTTTGTCGCAACTTGTGTGGATGATGTGACTGTGCTGTTTGAGGGTGGAGTCAGAAGCTTCAGTGTTGTGCCAGCCATCTAGCCAGGTTGTAGGTATGGGTATCTCACACCGCTACAATAGGTCTGAGGGGGACTCCTGTTTTGTGTATCTTGGGGAGTTCAAATGCCTTCATTTCATAATC
This sequence comes from Azemiops feae, assembly GCA_023970755.1. Taxonomy (NCBI): domain Eukaryota; kingdom Metazoa; phylum Chordata; class Lepidosauria; order Squamata; family Viperidae; genus Azemiops; species Azemiops feae. The sequence continues at coordinate 27,849 of JALGBA010000561.1, read as the reverse complement.
TGTGCGGTTCATCACCACCGTTGAGAAGCCTTTGTCTGACAGTAAAATAATAATATCCTGATCTTGTTTCAGGTCTTTCAAGATGCGTTGCTCCGTTGGGCTGAGCGTGTTCTTTGGTTTTTGTGTGACCACCATTGCTGATACTTTTTGTCTGATAGCACTTTTTTAAAAAAAAAAAATTATTAGTTTACAGCATAAAATACAAAAATACAAAAGCAAATAGTAGAACACAAAGGGGAGGGGAAGGGAAAAAGAAGTGTGGAAGATATCTCAATTCAGTTCCAATATCTCAGGGACTGCCCCAAAGAAAAGCGAGTCAAACTATTCTTCAAAGCGCCTGAAGGCAGGAGAAGAAGCAAAGGATGGAAACTAACCAAAGAGAGAAGCGACCTGCAACTAAGGAGAAAATTCCTGACTGTTAGAACAATTAACCAGTGGAACAACCTGCCTCTAGAAGCTGTGAATGCTCCAACACTGGAAGTTTTTAAGAAGAGACTGGACAGCAATTTGTCTGAAATGGTATAGGGTTTCCTGCCTGAGCAGGGGGTTGGACTAGATGACCTCCAAGGTCCCTTCCAACTCGATTGTTCTTTGTTCTGTAATAAACAGATAAAGAACTGTACCCAAGGGGTATATAAACTCCCTGAAAGAGCTCTGAGGCTGGATCAAGTCCTGGGACCTATTAAATCAATGTTCTGGATCCCAAATGGTCTCTTCCGGCTCTATTCTGATTGATTGATTGATTGATTGATTGACTGATTGATTGATTGATAGAGTGGGATGGGCTAATGTGATAGACAAAGCTGGTTCCATAGATAGCCCAGCCCTGTACTGTGTATACCTGTATATAAAGGCAGGACGGCCTTGGAAGGTCTTCTCCCCTGGGAGAGGCTGCTCCTCTGAGACCTTCCCCTCTCAGGCACCCTTGGCAAGGCGATGGGCTCTTTCTCGCCTTGCTGGTCTTCTGCCTGAGCAGACCCTGGAGTGGTCCTCAGGGTTGTCCTCTGGCCCAGATCGGGAAGCACCAGCGCTGGAAGCCGAACCGTCTTCCTGGCCTCCGTTGGAGCTGCGGAAGACTTCACAAGCAGAGGCAGGAGCTGCGTGGTTCGCCGAGTGGCTGAGTCTGGGGAAGTGGACGGGTGGGAGCCAGAGAAATGGGCTTCCTGGGGGTCCCACTGCTGCTGGTCACGATTGACCTGACGATTGGACTCATCGCTGTCCTTCTTCTTTAGCAACGGCAACTTGTTCAGCCTGTGACTCATCCTGTCGTGAAGAGTGAGGGCTAGAACTGGAAGCAGATCCTACCAATAAAGGAGAAGGTTTGTACCTCTGGGTTGAAATGAGGGACCCTTGGTGCTCCCATCTCTCCTTATGTTCCAATCGCACGTTGACAAATAAAGAATTATTCTATTCTATTCTATTCTATTCTATTCTATTCTATTCTATTCTATTCTATTCTATTCTATTCTATTCTATTCTATTCTATTCTATTCTATTCTATTCTATTCTATTCTATTCTATTCTATTCTATTCTACCCCACCCCATCCCTTATTATCTTTAATAGGAGGACAGATAATCTGCAGAATCAAGGTGCAGTCTTACCTGATCTTCTAATCTTCCAAACTTTGCAAACTTCTTCTGTTTGCTTGCTGAATTTCCACACTCATAAAAAAGCTCGTTAGCTTCCTCTCCTCTCCTCTCCTCTCCTCTCCTCAAATCTCCTTAACTCCACTCTGATCACCTCCAATCTCATCCACTCTACACCACTCTCCTCTCCTCAGCTCTCCTCCGATCTTCTCCGCTCTTGTCCACGCCACTCTCCTCTCTTCAACTCAACTGAATACAACACAACTGAACTTCTCTTCTCTCCTCTCCTTGTCTCAACTCGCCTCAGATTTCCTCTCCTAAACTTTGCCTTTATATATCTGCCCTCAGGGGCGACATCAAAGCATTATTTATGACCTCACGGGGGGCAGCTGATATCATGACCCAGGGGGACTCTTACTTCCCAAAATAATGGGGATGGGATACGGAGGGTCCCCCTTGCTAGATAGATACATAAGTAGATACATAGTTACATAGATACATACAGAGACACTGTCCCTTTCAGCTCTAGGCTTCTATTGTCTATTTCCTTTTCATTGTAGACTTAATCTCCAAAGAGGGAACAAATTAGGGTTAAAATTAATGTGACAATAGCCTCACACATTCATTAAATTGTAACAACTTTGTGTAAAAATCACAAATTTGGCCCCTGTGGCCTTCAACCCCCAGAATCCAGCTGGCTTAGTAGAGAATTCTGGGAGATGAAGTTCACACAGGCCTTTCAAATGGCCAGGTTTGAGAAATACCCACATAATCCATCAATATTGATCTCTTTTCAAACTACTCTGACTCCCATTTGATTCTGACTCCAGTTCAAGGCAGATCATCTCTCGAAACCCTCCAAAGGAGCCGGAATCCTCCATCGGTCACTCTGGTCATCTCTGGCCTGGCTTTGATGTTTCTGATAACTGGAGAAGGGGGTGACCATTCGAATTAAGATGGACACCCCCCCCATTACTTACAATTTCCATCTTCAGCAGGAAAGCCAGGCGTGTGACTTTGAGACAGTCACTCTCTCTCTCTCAGCCTTAGCCCACCTCACAAGGTTGTTGTTGAGGGAAGGATGGAGCCTAAGTTATGTTCATTGCCTTGATTTATTTAGAGAAATAATAAAGGTGGGATAAAAGTCAACTGTATTAAAAATAAAAATAAGTAAGTACTTCAGTCCCCAGGCGGAGACTGTTTGGGAAATAATTATATCTGGCCAACGGTGTCCCTTTTCGCTTCATTTCCCCAAATCCTTGGACCAGGTCAATTTCTACCTTTGGGGGCCCAAGGCCCATCCAACTGGGACATCCTGAAGCCACGTTTGGGGCCCCTGAATCTTGCAGAGTTTTCCCAGCGCAAAGCATGGCTGCCGGCCGACTGGCCCCAGTCCATCTCTGGAGACCTGCACCTTCCAGGTGGCGGGTGGGGAGTTGGGTCCCAGGTAGGGAGGCTCCTGACACGGCAGGTAGGAGCCCTTCTGGGGTGCTGGGGCTGAACCCCCTTTTCTCATCTCCTCCCCCAAATGGGCCTTCACGGGAACCGTCTCTTCCTCCGGACAAGCCCAGACCAGCGAGACCCTGGCGAGGCCCACAGAGCCGGCCATCCACTCCAGCGGTCCAGCCCCACCAAGGATGCTGGATGTTGCCATGGTGAGCTCCGGCCAATGGGGTTAGGGGGAGCCCCTGACGTCACCAGCTGAGGCTTTGATTGGCCTGGACCGGAGATTGGAAAAACCCTCCTCAACCGCCTGCCTGGCCTATGAAGGGATTGGCGGCTCTGGAGGGGCTTCTGCAGCCGCCCTGGAAATAGTGACCATTTTTCAGACTTACGACCGTTGCAGCATCCCCATGGTCACGTGATCAAAATCCAGATGCTTGGCAATTGACTCGTATTTATGACGGTCACAGTGTCCTGGGGGGGGTCACGTGATCCCCTTTTGCGATCTTCTGACCAGCAAAGTCCAGGGGGAAGCCAGGTTCACTTAACAACCAAGTGACTCACTTATCAACTGCAGTGATTTGTTTAACGACTGTGGCAAAAAGGTTGTAAAATGGGGCAAAACTCACTTAACAAATGTCTCACTTAACAACAGAAAATTTTGGCTCAATTGTGCCCATAAGTTGAGGACTGCCTTCGTAGAACTCTCGGGACGCAGGGAGTCCTCGACCTATGACCACGAAAGGGACCAGGCTCTCCTTTGTGAAGCAAGCAGGTTCTTCAAGGAGTCTGAGCCCATTTTTTGACTCTTTGGGCATTAAGCGAATCACTTCAGTTGTGAACTGAACCATGAGGTTGTTAAGTGAGACAGAGTTTCCCCCGTTGACTTAGTTTGTTGGGAGGCGGCTGGGAGAGTTGCAGATGGGGATCACGGGACCCCGAGACACTGCGGCAACCATGGCAAACACACACCGGCTGCCACAGGCCCAAATGTTGATCGTGTGACCATGGAAATGTTGTGATGGTCATAAGTGTGAGTACTGGTCCCCAATCACTTCCCTCGGTGCCATTGTAATTCCCAACGGTCGACAAACGGATCTTTTTAAGTCAAGGCCTCCCTTTGCTTAGGAATCCTCTGCATTTCTCTCCTTCCTCCCTGGGGGAGCTGCAGAATGGCTACTCCCAGCATTCCTCCACTTACGACCAGAAGGGAGCCCAATACCTACGTTGCTAAGGGAGAAATTTGTGTTTTGCCCCAGTTTATGACTTTTCTTGCCATAGTTGTTAAGCGAATCACTGCGGTTGTTAAGTGAGTAACATGGTTGTTAAGTGAATCTGGTTTCCCCGCTGACTTTGCTTGTCAGATGGTTGCAAAAGGGGATCATGTGACTCCAGGACCCTGCGACGGTCATAAATGTGAGTCAATTGTCAAGCATCCGGATGTAAATCACATGACCCTGGGGATTCTGCAATGGTCATAAGTGTGAGAAATGGACCCAAGTCACTTTTTTCAGCGCCGTTGTAACTTCAAACGGTCACTAAACGTACTGTCGTAAGTTGAGGACTGCCTGCATTTATGTGCATTATCCAAGAGCAGCCCTGAAGAGAGATTCTCTCCTCCTCCTCCTCCTCCTCCTCTTCCTCCTTTTGGGACTCCGTGTGCTCCTGCTGTGGGGGGTTCATTCCCTGGACCCCCTGGGCCCCTTTGCCGAAGTCAAGAGTGTTGCTGAAACAAGGCACAAATTCTGCACAAACAGCCACACCCAGGAGGTTGTCACCCCATTATCCCCCAGGAGCTGCTTATTGGTTCAGGGAGTGGGGGGGCAGAGGGCAAGGTTGGGGGTCTCCAATGCTCCCCCCTGCCAAAGACCCTCCCCCTCTTTGGAGAGCAGCCAGACTTCCCCTTCAGTCCTGCCCCCCCTCAGCCCCTCACCTGTGCAGGACCCGCCAATCATGCCCGTCTAGCCCATCGGAAGGGTCCCCTCAGTCTGTGTCAGCTGCCCGAAAAGAGGAAGGGTAAGGAAAGAAATCCCTTCCGCTTTCCTTCTCTTTGGATGATTTTGCAACTGCAAATAACTGAAGAGGAATCAGCCTGATCGATGGAAAACGTCTGAGATCAAACCAGTGAAAACGCCGCCCTCTTCAGAAGTCTCTGTCTGTCTGTCTGTCTGTCTGTCTGTCTATGTCAGGGGTGTCAAACTCAATTTCATTGAGGGCCGCATCAGCATTGCGGTTTCCCTTGGGGGGCCGGGTGGGTGTGGCCAGAGTGGGTGCGGTCTACTGGGTGGGCGTGGATGGAGTGGGGTGGGTGTGGTTTCGGCAGGCAGCAGGGCGCTCTCCTCACAGCGCCGAGAGGTTGAGCAGGGTGGTGCGAAGCTCACCAGCTTTGCCCCTTGCTGCCTGCTGAAACTGGGCGAGCTGGGAGCTGGGCGGCCTCGCACTTCTTTTTGGATTCGCGCCGCCCGGCTCAGCCTCTCGGCGCTGTGAGGAGACTGCCTCACTGCCTGCCGAAACCTCTCCCCCAGAGCCCATCAAGCCGGATATGTGAAGTAGGCGAGGGCCATTTGCTGGCCACTTCCAAGCGATGGTGCATTTCTTCATTCCTCACAAAGGGTGACACCTGCCCAGCATGCGCTCAGGGGGCAGGGCCAACGTGGCAGGGGCCGGTCCCTTGCTGTTTCCAGATGGCCTTGTGGAGCTAAGACTGAATGCATTTCAGCATAGATGGCCACCACAAAATTGTACATTGGCTCCCGGCTGGCCTGGGCCAGGGCCAAGGCAGCGGGGGCCGTTCCCTCACTGTTTCCAGGATGGCTTCGCGGGCCACATGAAACCACTTCGTGGGCCGCATCCGGCCCCCAGGCCTTGTGCTTGACATGTCTGGTCTATGTCAACGTTGCTAATATTGAATATTATTGCTTTGACAAGATATGCAGAATTGTCTGGTATTTTTAGAGTTAATTTAGATGATGCTGAGAGGGGAAGAGAAAGATAGGAATGCGGGGATATGGAACGGAAGTGAATCTTTGCCCTTCAGGCTGATTGGAAAATGTGATTTATGACTGCAAAATAGGGGAGGGGAATAGCCTGAAATGTTATGTGCAAAGAAAGGGGTCCCTTCCATCAGGGAGCCATCGGCTTGCTCAAACCTCACAGGTTTGGAGAGCTGTTTTGCCCGTATGCCCATTTTCATGGCAAAGGGCAGGCTAATAATGCATCGGGTGCATCCAGAATCGATTAGCACGTTTAAGTCCATTTGTGCCCCCAACTTAGGGATTATAAGTTTGGCAGCCAGTGAAAAAGGCGGGATTTGTCGACTCACCATCGGGTCGTTCTCTCCTTCACTGTCACTATCAAAGGAGGGTAGAGCAGGGGCGAGTCCACCCGGAGTCCCGGAGTCCTCCTGTGTGGGGGGTATAATCTGGGCAACAGGTTCTTGCGTGACCCGGTTGGATTTTTCTCTTATTAGCCATTGGGCAGGTTTCCTGCGCCACCCAGTGTGGAAGAGGCAAAAGAAGCACCCGCCCTCCATCCCTGGAGCCCGGCTGGTAGGGAGCCCCTCTGACTGCCCCTAACTCTCAGCCCGCTGTGCTCCCACCAGCTCCCAGCGAGACTCCCGGCTGGCCCCAAGGAGGCTCCTGCGGGGAGGAGGTGGTGGGAGGGAAAAGGGGGCTCGGGCGGCCCGCCTGCTGGGGCTGGGGGCAGCGCTGCCTGACCTGGGCACCAGGGGATGGGGTGGGACAGGGGCTTGAGTGACAGTCATCTGTTCAGGTGAGGGGGGAGCCAGGAGGCGCAGAAGGAGCCTTTTGTGTTGGGGGGGGCAGGAGTGCCTGGGAAGGATGCAGGAGGGAATCAAAGCCAGCTGAGGGACTTTCTCCCAATCAGTGGAGTTTTAATCCCACCTTCAAAATAAAGGTGGGATTGGAGCCAAGTGACTTGGAGCCAATCATCAGGGGACTGAGTTCTAGTCCTGCCTTATGCATGAAAGTCAGTTGTCTCTGAGTTCTAATTCTCAGGTATGAAAACTTCCTGAGTGACTTTGGGACAATCACCAGGAGGCTCTTGAGTTCCAGTCCCACCTTAGTCCTTTTTGATTGGGGTGTGAAACTTGGAAATAAATTCTCAGATTAATGTGGGATACCAGAATTAGGGATTCCTAGATAGTGAGATGGCTGAGTGTCCAATATTGTGTGGTGTCATGGAGGAAAGTGAAATTGTGCAGAAACACTCGTACCATGTTGGGCAAAGCCATAAGTCTCTGCCTTCTGCTTGTGGGCAAACCAGAGGCATCTCTGTGTGGTCACTGAGAATCTTAGATTGACCTTGGTCTGATCCATCAAAGCTTTTTTCACCTGCTTAAAACGGAATTTGCAAAGGGATTTGATCAGCAATTAGAAGCTATTCTGAAACCTCAGATTGATTACCGATTCATCAGCAATCTGTGTGGCTGGAAAACAGAATAGCTTCCCTGGGTGCCTCTTCCTGCAAACCTAGATTTTCCCACCCTTTTGCACCTCCTTCTTGGACTGGATGAATACACAGCATTGAATGCTCCTGCTTCAGTCCAGACTACTCAGTCAATGATGTGGCTGCCTTCAGACAGGATCCCTTCAGTCTCCTCCTGGGGAAAGTCTCAGGGTCCTCTTTCCCTGCATATCTTGTCCAACCTTTCACAGACAAGACAAGCTTGGAAGAGGAGCAGAGAAATGTTTTACGTACAAATTGTACAGTGGGAAATTAAAGGGCCTGAAAACTGCTATTTTATTTCTCTGGTTGATGAAAAGGAAAATAAATACAGAGGAAATTTCTTAAAGGTATACACCAAAATAAAAACAATTCCAAGCTGAAATCCGAGACAGCTGTTCTGCTCAACACTTTTTAGCAGGAAATCAAGAAAGAACTCTATAAGAGGGATGAAGATTTCCCTCCCCAGCTGAAAGCCAGTCAAACATGGCATTTCACATCATTCCGGCATCTCCCGGAGAAGATCAGGCAACCTGGTTGGTGCTTGGTTCCCACAGCTTCCTCCTGACCTCTTTTCCTACTCGCTCGCTCTCACACAGACACTTTTAGCTGCTGTCAGTAGGAAAAAGTGCCACATTATTTTTTATAAGGTGTCACATTCCGTAACAAATTCCTCTGAATGACTTTCACAGAGTTCTCTTTAGCAAGATTTGTTGAGCTGAAAGGGAAAGGAGCTATAAGAATTCCAGTCGTTCAACATTTTCCCATTTTGAAACACATAGATATGATTTTCTTTAACTCCTGAATACTATCTAAATGGAAAGAATATCTCCTTTCAAGTAAAAGGAATTTTAGAATTCTTCCAACATCACATGTTATAGCTCATGTTTTTACATTTATTCTAGCTATAAGATGCTCCTTTGTGTTCAGGTCTGGCCTCAGAAGGATAATGTAGCACTTGGGGATGAAGATGCAGCCCAGCAGACCAGCACTGGAGGCCAGAATGGAGAATACCTGAACAGCCACCATGTATTTCCCTTTGGTGCTCATGTAGGTGGGCACAAAAGTCACCCAGACACTGCAGAAGACCAGCATGCTGAAGGTGATCAGCTTGGCTTCGTTGAAGGCCCCAGGCAGATTCCTGGCCAGGAAAGCCACCGTGAAGCAGATGGCAGCCAGGAAGCCCATGTAGCTGAGGGTGATGTAGAACATGACAACAGCCCCTTCGTTACATTGCAGGATGATCTCTCCAGGCTGGGAGTGGAAGTCAGAGTCAGGGAATGGGGGAGAAACTCCCAGCCAGATGGAGCAGATGATCATTTGGACTGTAGAACAAGAAAGGATGATGGAGTTGGCCAAGCTCTTCCCCAACCATCTCTTCACGTGGTTTCCTGGTTTTGTGGCCAGGAAAGCCAGCACCACCATGATGGTTTTGGCCAAGAGAGAAGAAATGGCAACTGAGAAGATGATGCTGAAAACCGTCTGTCTGAGAAGGCAGGTGGCTTTTCTTGGTTGACCAATGAAGAGAGAAGGAGACAAGAAGCAAAGCAGGAGGGAGACCAGGAGGATGTAGGAGAGGTCCCGGTTGTTGGCTTTGACAAGGGGAGTTTCTAGGTTTTTAATGAAGATAATTAAGACAAGGCCTGTGGTTAGGAACAAGAGTAGAGCAAAAGAGACCAGGATGATGCCCAGAAGTTCTTCATAAGAGAGGAAGGTTATCCCTTTGGGGATGCATCGGACTCTGTCCATATTTGGATATTTATCATCTGGACACTTGGTGCACTTTTCTGTATCTGAGAAAGTCAAAAACCAGTATTTCTTTAATATTCTGTTTTTTTACATTTCAAGAAATACCTTTTTTTTTTTAGAAATGTTCCAGGAACATTTTCCAAGATGTGTTGCTTAACTATTCCACAAGAAAAAAAACTGATGATATAATTTTCTAATCCCTATGTAGCTACAGTATCTGAAATTGGAGGATTTCTAGTTCATTTTGAATAAACAAAAAAGAGTTGAACTTCAATGCATGTTTTAATTTGCACTTTCATCAAAATGCTGTGGATAAATCCAGTTCCACAAAGCCTGACCTTTCCTGCGGTGTCACCCACCTTCCCGAGTGGAGATGGTCCCCTCCGGACAAGGAACGCAGTCATAGCAGCAAACTGGCTCTCCTTCTCGCACCCGCTTGACAAATCCAGGATGACAATTTTCCACACATTTGGACTGTGGCAGAGACTAAGCAGAAAAAATAGGAATGCCAAAGAAAATAGGTTAGGACTCACCATCCACGGAAAAGGAGAGGAGAAATAGACATTAGACAAGTAGATTCTGGGCTTCACTTAGGTGAACATGAAATCTCTGACTCCTTCCAATCAGGTGTAGGCGATGTGACCCTGGGAGATTCTTTCCTTAGTTCCTCCCTTTTGCTTCTGGCATAACACATTGCAACAAAGTCCTTTGCTACTTAATAAAGTTGGAGGGAGGGAATTGAGAAAAGAATTAAGCATTAAATGACAAACAATCGGTTCCTCCTAATGTTGTATTAAGAGGCATTCCTCTACTTTTCATACATCCATGGCTATGATGATCTACTCATTAAATTTTTGAATAAATTTGTTGTCAAAGATTTATTAAATTGTTATTTTATTAGATTTATTTTAGTGGAATAAAATGTGATTAAGAAGGAAACTTCTGACCAGTAGGATCTGGAAAGGTTTCTTCTGGACTACACAAAACCTTGCAAAGCTGCTCCCCTTTGACACTCGTTCAAAACAGTCTCTCATTAAAGATATAAAGGAAAAATTCCTCATAAATTGTAGCTGTCAACTTTAAAGCAAATGTTCTTTCTTGATTTGTATTTTTATTTGTTCAATTCCTATGGCTGCCATGCTGCTGAAATAAGATTAAGGGTGAGTGTTCCTTGATGCTCTCTGAGCTTGCTTGTTTGCTTACAGATATTTCATTACCCAAACAAGGGAACATCATCTGTACAGGTCATCTAGCACTGATGATGTTACCTAGTTTGGGTAATGAAAAGTCTGCAAGAAAACAAGCAAGCTCAGAGAGCACCAAGGACCCCTCATGTCAACCCTGAGCTACAAATATTCTCCTTTATTAAGAATAAAGGTTTCTGCATAGATTCTAGACCTCTAGTGAGATTGAGGTGAGATCATGAGAACGTGTCCCTGAAAAAGATTAAATCTTTGGCTGCAACAGATGGGACCTGAGTGTGAGTCCTGTGTCAGAAGGAGATATTTCTCTCCAGTTATCCAAGAAAAGGTCCTTTGTGTTGAAGAACTGCAATTAGGAGACTCCAACTGGCATGGAAAGACAGACCCACATTTAATATTCGTTAAATTGGGCGACTGTTTTTCACCCAGGGGGAGTGAAGAAAGCTAAGACTCAGGATAAACAATGCCATTCAAGGGATTTTCAGATGAAGACCCTCTTAATAGCCAAAGGCCAAATCTAAGTAGCCTTTCCTGTCAAAATCACTCTCCTGATATCAAGAAGATCTTTTCTTTGAATCAAAGTTGTGTTTCAGTGTTTCAGGTTTCTGGGTCAAGGGATTACGTGAAGTGAAAATCTTGGACCTCCTTCCTGGGGGCAGAAGCCCAATTGTTCCCCCCAGTTGGGTGAAAGACAGCTATGGCTAACTTTTACCAGGTCTGGACTCCTTAAAAATACCACAGACCATGGACCTGCCCTTTCAGGGAGCCATTTCCCAATGGCCTCTCCCTAAGCAGGACAAGATGAAGCCTCTCTCCCAATGGGACCAGCAGGAGCTCCATCCAGTCATGATCCAATTTCATCACATTCAGTCCAAACCTCAATTCAGGGACTGTTCAACAGAATTCCCTCCCACTTTGCTATTTCAGGACAAGCAAACCTGACCTTATTAACAACACAACCTCCAGCACTTGAGGGTTTCTCATCCCAGGTTGGACATGGCTGAATCAGCTAAAAACAAATGTCAGAATCCAATTATATTTCATTTCTAGCTACCTACTCTGAGAAAAAACCAATTCTTACTCTCTTCTAGATTCTGTCATACTACAAAGGGGGGGGGGGAGTAAACACGGGTGTTTATAATTGGCATTTCCTCTATTAACTACAAAGTAACCTCTGTGGATTCCCTTCGAGAGTACTAACCATAACAATGCGGCCATCTGCCCAATCTCACTCCCTATGAAGTCTCCTTTTACCTGCAGCGAGGGAAAAGGGGGGGAAGATTGCAACGCCTGCAATATGATAGACTTAACACCCAACCATCTGCCAGATTGAATCGCCCTGAAGAACTGTGGAGTGGGGCTGCTTGGGAACACTTTAAAACATCGAATGGTGGGGGGGGGATCCCTCAGATCCTGTATAGCATGCCTTCATTCAGTTTCTCTTAATAAAGATTCCTGTTGGAAGAGACGTTCCAAGAGTTCTGTCTTCTTAAGATGTAAATTGAGGTGGGTCCTTACATTAGACAGGATCTGCAAAATTGGTCAACCTGGAAGGAAGAACCTTGCCGGGGGACTTTGCAAAAAATACCATGTCAGACGACGAAGCGGGGAAGGGGGAAAGCCCCCAAGAGAGGGAGCCGTTGCCCTGACTGAAAACCTACCAAACGTCCGGACCTGAAAGGTCAGATTCATCAGGAGAAGAGGTGGTGGAGACGCGTAACCACAAGCCTCGGTGGTCAATGGGCGTTGGAAAGATAGGCGAGTGGGAAAACAAATCAAGAAAGGTGACCCTGAGATGGGGGGCCAACCAACCAGGATGGAAGCAGGAGATGGAGTGATCCCTGCACACAAGCGAAGATGAAGGAAGCTGGGCACAGCACTCGAACTGGATCCTAGAGAAAGCTATCGACCTGATGAAGAGAACCCTCAGCTCCCTGGGAGAGGAAAATCCTGAGCCCCACAGCCGCATCAACTCCTGGAGCCGCAACTGGAGAGACACTGAGGGGGAATTGGAACCTGTAGCCCCGGGGACATCCGCTGATCCAGTAGTCCCCACTCCCCGCCGACCCGCAGATTGCGATCTGGATGGAAGACAATACCACCGACGAAGAAGGCACCGATCCATTCAACGATTCCCGCCACTGGATGCGAAATTCAAGGGGGAGCCGACACGCTTGGGGTTTTTCCTAACCCAAGTCCTCAGCTACATGGAAGAACACGGGCAGCACATCCCTAGCGACAAAGCCCGTATCTGGATCGTGCAATCTGGTCTGGACGGGCTGGCGGCTGATTGGGTGGTGAATTTGCACGACTCCGATGCCCCAGAGCTCAACGACTTCAATCGTTTCATGTCCTCTCTGAGAAGGCGATTTGAAGACCCCCTGGGCTGATCTCAAAGCCCGTGAAAGTATCAAAACGATGAGGCAAGGCAGACGGCCAGTAGCCGAATATATGCAAAAATTCCAGACATTTGCCAGCAAGCTGAACTGGCCGGAAGACATCCTCCTTAGCCATTTCAAAGATGGTCTAAATTACGAACTATATGATGCTTGTCTGCCCCGGGGGGACCCACACCAACTGGCAGAAGAAGCAGAGATCGACCTACTGAAGAGGCACCGCCGAGGAAAACAATGGAGCCGCTCACCGCCTGAAATGACGTGCGAACCAGCAAAGCCATCGGCTATGGCCAAGAAGCCAACGGGCTGTTTCAAATGTGGGAGAGAGGGGCATCGGGCTGTATAATTCCGCTCGAAAGCCCCCCAGCACAACCCTGACAGATCACTGGCCAGCAAATCCGGGAAGTCCCCAGCTAAGTCAAAAGAATCTGCCATGAGAGGAATAGAAACTGTGGAATCCCCTACCTCCACCCATCATGGGGAAAGAGCCCCAGCTTACACCGCAGGGCCAGTGGACGCCCCAGATGACAGTTCGGAGGGCGAACCCCTGGTAAGTGGATCCATCCCACCCATCCTCAAGTCAGTGACTAAATTAGGCCCCTCCATGCCCGAAGCTGTCAAAGTGAAACCCTTAATAGACTCTGGCTGCACCCGCTGCCTCATTAGCCCGACGTTAGTGGGAAATTTGGGCATTCCGGTGAAGAGGATGAAACAACCAATCTCATTTGGTCAGTTAGATGGGTCCATAGCAGGGGGGGGTGCCAGCTACCCTAGCCACATTACCAGTTTACCTATCCTTGGGAAATCATGAGGAAGACATAACGTTTGTAGTGACCCCAGGCATGGAATGCCCGATGATCCTAGGGCTGGAATGGTTAACAAAATGGAACCCCTGGGTAAATTGGAGGATGGCAGAAATCAATTTCCCAAAGGGGGACCCTACGGACTTAAAACCCCAAGGGGAACCACCAAAATTAAGAACGGAAAAAGCATCCATGGGAGAAGAATTACAGGGGCTACCAGAAATACCAGAGGAATACAGAGATCTTGCTGAAGTTTTCAGTGAGGAGAGGGCGGATGAGCTTCCCCCCCCCACCGACCCACGGACTGTGCCATAGAATTCAAGCCCGGGGCAAAACTCCTGAAGCCCAGATTATACTCCATGAGCCCAAAGGAGAAGGAGGAAATGGAGAGATTCATAAAAGAAAAACCTAGAAAGGGGGTTCATTGAACCAGCCAAACCTAAGGTGGCCGCTCCGGTCCTCTTTAGAGAGAAGAAGGATGGCTCTCTACGCTTATGCGTGGTCTACTGCCTATTGAATGCAATCAGTGAAAGCAACCTATACCCCTTACCCCTCTTGAAGGACATGTTATCACACCTCTCAAAAGGATTTTTTTTTACTAAACTAGATCTAAGGGAAGCGTATTACCATTTGAGAATTAAGGAAGGAGATGAATGGAAAACCGGATTTAACTACCCAATGGGGTGCTACCAATTCAAAGTTTTGCCATTACAAGGGAGGCCCGCAGTAGTTATGCAATTAATCAACGAGGTACTAAGGGAGCACCTATTTAAGGGGGTCCTGGTTTATTTAGATGACATACTTATCTTCACTGAATCAAAAGAGGAAAATGTCAACCTAGTCAGAGCGGTCTTAAAGAAACTGCGAGCCGCCCACCTATATGCCAAATTATCAAAATGCGAATTCCACGAGGAAAGAATAGACTACCTAGGTCAGTGATGGCGAACCTTTTAGAGACTGAGTGCCCAAACTGCAACCCAAAACCCACTTATGCATCGTCGAGTGCCGGGTGGGTGTGGCCCATTGGGTGGGCGTGGCCAATTGGGTGGGCGTGGCTGTGGTGGTAACGGCAGACTGGGTGGGACTAACAAGTTCAATCAATCAATTCCAACTTTGCAAGATCTTTTTTTTTCTGCGAGAAGTTGAAATTGACTGATTGAAACTTTTTTTTTTTTGCACATGGCAGAGGCCTAAAGCGAAAAGGTTTTTATAAAACCCAGCTGAAGGCCTAGGACTGGGGTGACGGCGTGCATGCCCACAGAGAGGTCTCTGAGTGCCGCCTCTGGCACCCGTGCCATAGGTTCGCCACCACTGACCTAGGTTATTGCATATCCTCACAGGGCATTGAAATGGACCCAGAGAAGGCCAGGACAGTATTAGAATGGGCACCACCTCGCACAAGAAAGCAACTGCAAATTTTCCTGGGTTTCGCAAACTTTTACCGCCAATTCATCCCCTCATTTGGCCAGATAGCCCTGCCCCTCATGAACTTACTAAAAACGAAGGGAGAATGCTCAGTGAAACCTAGCCAGCCACTAAAATGGACAATGGAATGCCAAGCGGCATTTGAGAGATTAAAGAGACTCTTTTCTGCCAAACCAGTACTGAGGCACCCAGACATGGACAAACCCTTCGTAATACAGGCGGATGCAAGTGATGTGGCAGTGGGGGCTGTACTATTACAAGAAAATGAAAGGGTATTGCAACCCTGCACGTATACATCCAGGAAACTCACTGAAACGGAACAGCGCTGGCCCGTGTGGGAGAAAGAGGCATACAGGATATGTTGGTCATTAATTACATGGCGCCAATTCCTTGAAGGCAATAAAATCCCTTTCCAGGTGTGGACAGACCACAAAAATTTGAAAGCCTTGAAAACACCCAGGAAGCTCAACCCCAAGCAAGCCCGCTGGTCCCAGCATTTTCACCAATTCCATTTTACGCTCAAGCATTTGCCGGGGGGAAAGAACTTTCTGGCAGATGCATTATCTCGCATGCCCCAATATAACAGCACGCGAGCCCCCGACTCTAAACCGATTATGGGAGAATCACAACTGGCAGCACCAGTGACTACCAGAGCCCAAGCTAAATTAAAACCACAGCTGGATAGCCAGACCGGAATTGAATTTCGGAAAAGTTTGGAAACAGATGAATGGTTCCAGAAAAATAAACACGTGTGCACAATGAAAGACGGACTGCCTTGGGTGGGGGAGAAGTTATATATACCGACCACCCAAAGGATCACATTCATGCAGCTTTGCCACGATATAAAATCAGCAGGGCATTTTGGATTTGTAAAAACACTGCACTTAATTAAACGGCAATTTTGGTGGCCATCCATGAAAAAAGACATAGAAAGTTACGTGGCCAGCTGCTCAAAGTGTGCAACTGCAAAAAGGTTGCAAGGGAAATCGCCAGGACTGTTACAAACAGTGGCAAATCCCTCAGCCCCCTGGAGGGAAATAGCCATGGATTTTATAGTGGAATTACCAGAAAGCAATGGGAATACTGTCATCTGGACGGTCACGGACTTGTTTTCCAAACAGGTGCACTTTATCCCTTCCCAAAAGATTCCCACCGCAAAAGCTTTAGCAAAACTTTTTGTGCAGCGTATTTACAGATTGCATGGGGCACCCCAACGCCTCACATCTGATAGGGGAGTGCAATTTATGTCTGCATTTTGGAAGGAATTTCTATCTCTTTTAGGGACCACTCAGGGACTGACATCTAGCCATCATCCTCAAGGAAATGGTCAATTGGAAAAATCTAACTCAGTACTTGAGCAATATTTAAGATGTTTCCTTAATTTCCAGCAGTCAGATTGGACGGACCTGTTGCCTTTCGCAGAGGTTGCCTACAATAATGAAGTCCACTCCAGCACAAGTTACACTCCTTTTCAAATAGCTACCAGCCAAACTTTCAACCCCATGCCAGAACTAACCCCAAACGAATCCCATCACTGAAAGAATGGATGGAACAATTACAAAACACCTGGCCAATAGTTAGAAAAGCCCTAGATCATTGATGGCGAACCTTTTAGTGACTGAGTGCCCCAACTGGAATCCAAAACCCACTTATGCATCGTCGAGTGCCGGGTGGGTGTGGCCCATTGGCTGGGCGTGGCCCATTGGCTAGGCGTGGCCCATTGGCTGGGCGTGGCTGCGGTGGTAACGGCAGACTGGGTGGGACTAAAAAGTTCAATCAATCAATTCCAACTTTGCAAGATCTTTTTTTTTCCGCGAGAAGTTGAAATTGACTGATTGAAACTTTTTTTTTTTGCACATGGTGGAGGCCTAAAGCGAAAAGGTTTTTATAAAACCCAGCTGAAGGCCTAGGACTGGGGCGATGGCGCGCATGCCCACAGAGAGGTCTCTGAGTGCCGCCTCTGGCACCCGTGCCATAGGTTCGCCACCACTGCCCTAGATGAAGCTAGGCAAGCATACAAAGCACAAGCAGATAAGAAAAGGGTTGAACCCACACCATTCATTATAGGAGAAATGGTGTACTTGTCTACAAAATACCTAAAATCCCTACAACCCTGTAAAAAACTTGGACCAAAATATATAGGGCCTTTTCCAAGTAAAAGAATCATAAACCCAGTAACAGTAGAATTAGAATTACCCAAAAATCTTACACAAATACACCCAATTTTCCACTGCAGTTTGCTGAAAAGAGAACAGTCACCCTTACGGCCAAAAATCCCCCCCACCAACCCCAATAATGGTGGAAGGAAATAAAGGAAATCCTGGGCTCTAGAAAATATCACGGGACAACTCAATACCTAGTAGCATGGAAACACCTCCCCTCCTCACAAAACGAGTGGGTCCATAAATATCATATCAGAGCCCCGAAGCTTTTAAAGAAGTTTCATACAGAGTATCCGAACAAGCCAGACTAACTTTTATACCTGTTTTGTTTTCTCTACAGGTGGACCTCTCTTATTTTTAAGGGGAGCCGGATGTCAGAATCCAATTATATTTCATTTCTATCTACCTACTCTGACATAAAAACCAATTCTTACTCTCTTCTGGATTCTGTCATACTACTAAGGGGGAGGGGGGTAAGCATGTGTGTTTATGACTGGCATTTCCTCTATTAACTACAAAGTAACCTCTGTGGATTCCCTTCGAGAGTAGTAACCATAACAATGCGGCCATCTGCCTTTCATCTCACTCCCTATGAAGTCTCCTTTTACCGGCAGCGAGGGAAAAGGGGGGGGGGGATTGCAACGCCTGGGATCTGATGGACTTAACACCCAGACATCTGCAGATTGAATCGCCCGGAAGAACTGTGGAGTGGGGCTGCTTGGGAACACTTTAAAACATTGAATGGTGGGGGGGGGACCCCTCAGATCCTGTCTAACATTCCTTCAGTCAGTTTCTCTTAATAAAGATTCTTGTTGGAAGAGACGTTCCAAGAGTTCTGTCTTCTTAAGATGTAAATTGAGGGGGGTCCTTACAACAGTCTTCAATATTACAGCAGCTGAAGAACACCTTGGTCAATAGTACTGAAGCCTCCCAAGTGGTCTATAGAAAGAAAACTGTAAGGTTTCTGCTCCCCATGTTCAATTCTCAGTGAAGGTCACTGACCCTGGTAACTAGCCTTAGTCCACATGAAATGGGTTCTAAATCTTTGGAAAAAGAGGAAAGACACCAAAATTTCTCCGACCTTGTTGAGCAACTTTAGCTGTGAAAGAGCATCTTCGTCGATAGTAACTCTCTGTTTTTCCAAACTCCCCATTTGCTGCTCGATGGGATCCTGCTTGGGGAGAATCAACCAGCTCGGGATTTCCAGATCTGCTACTACATCTCCATTTTGATCCAAGTACAGTTTATCATGAGAAATATTGCAAAACTCATTCTTCTGCAGAAAAGGATGGAACTACAATGGGAACATCCAGGAATTTTAAAATCTGAAACCCTTTTTTAAAAATCCCATTTAGCCTTTACACATTTGAATCTTTCTTCTGCAGTTGTCTAACACCAAAATATGCTTATTTAGAAAAACAGGTACTTCTGCTATCTTCATAAATAAAAAAGAAAGGTTCAGCAAAATTTCTCAACCATATACTGGCAAAATATATATTAATAAAATATAATTGTTGCAATTGGTAAGTTATAGGAAACATTCTAGAGCAGGTGACAAATAAAATGAATCATAGAAAAAAGAGATTATTCATAAACGCTTAGAAAACATCAGGTTGATTATGAGAAACCGTTCATTTAGTGACCGTGCAAAGTTACAAGGGCACTGAAAAAAGTGACTTATGACAGTTTTTCAGATGCTCATTGCAGCATCCCAGGGTCACGTGATCAAAATCAGAATTCTTGGCATCTAATTATGATGGTTACGGTGTTTGAGGGTCACATGATCTCCTTTTGGGGCTTCTCACGAGCAAAAACAACAGGGAAGCTGGATTCACTTAACAAACGTGTTACTTGTTTAACAACTCCAATGGTTCACTTTACCAGAAAAGGCAAGAAAGGTCGTAAAATGGGGCAAAACTAACTTAACAACTATCTTGCTTAACAACAGACATTTTGAGTTCTGGTGAACTGGTGTAAGGAAAACAGCCTAGTTTTAAATACCGGAAAAACCAAAGAGATCATTGTTGATTTCAGAAAAGGCAGGCACAGCCACACTTCTCTGTGCATTAATGATTCACCTGTGGAGATGGTTACCAGCAACAAATTCCTGGGTGTGCAGCTAACAAGTAGGCTGACTTGGTCGCTCAACAGTGAGAAACTGGTGAAGCGGGCACAGCAGCGCCTGCATTTTCTGTGCCGCATGAGAAAAGCACATCTTCCTTCCCCTGTCCTGACCACTTTCTACAGGGGGACAATTGAGAGTATCCTGTCATACAGCATCACAGTCTGGTTTGGAGGCATCACTGCTTCAGACAGGAAGGCGGTGCAGAGAGTGGTGAGAATGGCTGAAAAGATCATTGGCAGTTCCCTCCCTCCCATCCAGGACATAGCACAGAAGCGTTGCTTGAGCAGGGTCCGTAAGATTATCTGGGACACTACACATCCTCTTCACGACCTGTTTTCCTTGTTACCTTCTGGGAGGAGGCTTCGTGGTATCCATAGCAGAACATCCAGATTCAGCCATAGTTTCATTCCATACAGCATTAACCTTGCGAACTCTCAAGCTTCCTCCTTCCGTTATATATTCAAGATGGACAGTATTTAATATTTATTTGTTACGTATATGTAGGGATGTGGGTCTATACATATGTTGTTCATAGTATGTTTAGGTGTCTGTCATGTATGTGTTTCACTTTGAGAGCGGGCAACTAAATTTCATTTTTGATGTGTGCCGTTAGGCCCACAGTATAAAAATGATAATAAAGCTTATCTTGTCTTGTCTTGTCTTGTCTTGTCTTGTCTTGTCTTGTCTTGTTTTGTCTTGTCTTGTCCGTTGTGGCCGTAAATCCACCACTGCCTTGTGCAGCCTCTTCCAGCAACTGAGGGAAGCTGCAGAGAAGCTCAAGGTCTCTTCAATGCTGTTCCAGAGGGAGGGAAATGGGGAAAGGAGCTCAGCCACAAGAGAGGAGATTCCAGCTGAATGAGAGGAAGAACCTCCTGAAAGGAGGAGCCGTTTCAGAGCTGAGCCCCTAAAGCAGACGAGTTCAGCCTCCCCTTCGCTGATGACGCAAAGACTGAGCAGTCATCAGTGGGAGAAACTTTAAGTGGGATTCCTGCAGAGAGGAGGGTTGGGCTAGA
This sequence comes from Azemiops feae, assembly GCA_023970755.1. NCBI lineage: Eukaryota > Metazoa > Chordata > Lepidosauria > Squamata > Viperidae > Azemiops > Azemiops feae. Next base: position 7,479 of record JALGBA010000561.1, on the reverse strand, counting down.
TGGTCTCAGGGTGTCCTTCAAAGTTACAGATGTAAACTTCTACTATGCTAATCACAAACCCATAAAGATATGACTATATTTAAAAATCCTTTTAAAATTAGCAGCGTGTAAAACCAAAATTTATCTGTCATGGTGCCTGCTGTTTAGAAGATTATGTCTCAAGCAATTAGATTGGTCAAACCTCTTGATTTTTTGCAGCATAAGAAGGTTGAGACGGTTCCCCTCCTTCCCCTCTGGATTCCCTCTCCAAAGGAACTGAGATTAATGGATCCATATTGGGACCCCCATACCTGCCATGGCTGCAGCCTTGGAGCCCCCAAGATCTTTTCTCCCTCCTTCCTTCTCCTCCTCCATCTGGAGGAATAGGCGGCATTCAAGGCCTGGGCCAGAGTCTTCATGATACTGTACAAATGGGGATCATTTGTGACCCTTTCCCTGTTCCTTTTCTCCTGGGTCTCCAGTGGGGCTTTCTGGGTGCATCTTCTCCGGCCTTTGACAGAAAAGAGGTACTTGGAAAGAGAACAACGGAAATAATGATCTTGAAATTGATCTTCCACAAAGAAATAGGGTTCAAAGGCATCATTTTTTGGTCTTTTATTTGGCATAAAATCAAAGCTCCAAATACTATGGATGTATTTGTAAATTCTGTCATTTTTCAATGTATATCTTTCAAAAACTGTATTGATCCAGACTTTCCCTTCAACGGGTCCTGTCAAATGCCCAAGTTCCAAATGGAAAGGAAGAATTCTGTCCATAATGTCAGTATATTCCAGGAAGTGAACAAAGACATTGACTTGTCTCCACTTAGAGAGGGCATCCCTGAGGGCTGCTGTATATCCAGTTGTTGAGAACAGTTGTGATATAACCACACAAATTCCATTTCTGACAAGCATAGGAGTGAAAGTCCTCATGAAATGCTCTCCATTATCTGTGTCTGAAGCAAAGAGGCCAATCAAGGTCCATCTGAAATGGAGGAGCAGTTGGACAATTGCTGGGTAGTGGAATCCTTTTTTGGGGAACATCCGGTGGAAAAAAGGGAATTTCCTTTTATCACTCAGAGCCTCTGAAGCACTATGATAAGTGATCTGAAAAAGCAATGAAGAAAGCTGTGTTATATTGGGGGTCAGATAAAGTCCAAAATATTAGCTTTTAATAAATTCAACTTGGTTTTGATGAACAAATTAAATAGATAATTGTTGATTTGCCATTATGCCATATCAAGAAACAGAATATTAAATACAAAGCATTAACAGCATTGTATAGAAAAATCGAATACAAGAAACAAATGAAACAAATGAAATAAAAAAGAATAAGAATAAGAAACATGAATCATATTTCTGTATCGCCCCTACAATTTATTGCAATCAGACCCACATATGCAGATGTGAAGTGAATTGTTTTGTTCCAATAAAGGGCTGTATTATATGTAAATGTTTAACTCTAACTGCAGAGTCAACATATTGCTTTAACACAAGTATCCCAACAGGTAGTTTGTCTAATGTGCAGTGCAGGATTCTGATCTTTCTTATGCAGTTGACAATTAATATTCCAGATTCTTGGATTCCAGATTATTTTTGTTTTTATTTCTATCCCACCTTGATTATTTTTTCATTCGTTCTCTAGTTATATAAGAGATGGGGAGATCACAACTCCTAATATAATTTGTCACTTGGAGAATCCAAGAGGGCTTTATTTGCAAATATTGTATGTTCTAATACAGAGAACTTTGGGACTCTGTCAGGTTCCAGAGGATTAACTGTACACCAAGACTTACAGCCATGTGGAAAATAAAGGACGCCCTCTTTGAGTTCTGTGGTTTTACGTATCAGGACATAGCAAAAAGCATCTGTTCTTAAGCAGTTCTTAAAAGTAGGTAAATCAGCCTCAGATGAACAACAACACATGACATATTACACCATGTCATGATTTATTTTACAAAAAGAAAGGCAAAATGGAGAAGCCGTGTGTGAAAGACAAAACACACACAGACTGCTTCCATAGGTATGAAGAGGCTAAGAGGTAATGTCAGAATCCAGTTATATTTCCTTTCTATCTATCTTCTCTGATCTAAAACCAATTCTTACCCTTCCCTGGATCCTGCCATACTCCCAAGGGGGGGGGGGAGATGCATACGGGTTTATTACATTCACTTCCTCTATTCACTACAAAGTAACCTTTTGTTTATTCGCCTTCAGGTCTGCTAACCATTACAATATAACCATTTGCCTCTTATCCTATGCCCCTCTTAACTTCTCCTTACCGGGCAGATAGGAAAAGGGGGGTGAAAAATACAGAACTCCGGGATCTGGTTTATTTCTCCGTCATTAAAATAAGGTGTGAAGAGCTGTTGAAAGATCGTGCACAACGGAGCTGGATTGATGTTATCTTTCCTGGATTTAACACCTAGAAATTTGCAGGTCTGAATCGCCCGGAAGAACTGTGGATTGGGGTTTGCTGAGGGACACTTTAAAACATTGATCTGTAAGGGAATCCCTCAGATCCTGTCTATTATGCCTGCTATCAACTACTCTTAATAAAAGTTCCCGTTGGAAGAGATTGTTTCCAAGAGTTCTGCTTTCTTAAGATGTGGGTTGGAGTGGGACCTTACAGGTAGCCTGGTGCTGCTGATCAAGTGACCTTGATTAATTGATCATCAGCAAGTGTGACTGCCTCTATAAAAGCCAAAGTTTCAGGAGTTTGCCAGTCTCCAGCATTCAGTTGTGTGTTAACACAATACCAAAAGGTAAAGCCATCAGCATTGATCTTAGAGAAGCAATTGTTGCTGCCTATCAATCTGGAAAGGGTTACAAGGCCATTTCAAAACAATGTAAAGTCCATCATTCTATAGCGAAGAAGATTATTCACAAGTGGAAAACATTCAAGGCAGTTCCCAATCTGCCCAGGAGTGAACATCCCAGCAACTTCACCCAATGCTCAGAGATACTGCAAAAAATCAAGAGTTCCACCTCAGACTCTACAGGCTTCAGTGAGCATCTTAAATGTTCATGACAGCAGAATTAGAAAAGGACTGAACAAGCAGGGTTTCTTTGGAAGGGCTGCCAGGAGAAAGCCTCTTCTCTCGAAAAAGGACATGGCAGCCCAGCTGAGGTTTGCCAAGTTGCACCTGAACAAATCGCAAGACTTCTGGAACATTCTCCTTTGGACGGAAGAGACCAAAGTGGAGAAGTTTGGCCATAACACACAGGGCCACGTCTGGCGAAAACCACACACAGCCTATCAGCAACAACATGCCTCACCAACCGCCAAGCACGGTGATGGAGGGATGAGGATTTGGGCTTGTTTTGCAGCCAGAGGACCTGGGCACCTTGCACTATGTTGTGTGTTGTTCATCTGAGATTGTAGTTACCTACTTTTAAGAACTGCTAAGGACCAGTGATTTTTATCAGATGGCCTGATACATAAAATCATAGAACTAAAACTGGATGGATTTTCCTTTTCACATGGCTGTATTTTCCCCAATTTTAGACAAAGATGAAACTGTATAAATTCCCAATCCATCTCTCAGTCAACAACTGAAGTCCTTTTATCCATCTCCAAAATATTCCTCAGGTCGACTGATTGGGTTTGTTCCAGTAGAGGCATATTTTAAGCCCCAAACTTCAGTCCAATATAAGTATTTGGGGGTAATTTTGGTATTCTTTTCTCTAAGAATTGGGAAGAAAGCTGGATAGCTATGTTTTTTTTTTAATTTAAGCAGTAAATTCAATCCTGCCCTTGCTCTAAGTGGGCTCCTTTGATGATGGCAGGCCCAAGATTCAGTCTCAAAGAAAAGTAACGCTGGGTAAGGAAAGGTGTTACTTGCTATATTGGCTACATTTGTCTTCCAAAGACCACAACTTTTGACTTTCATTTACCAATAATCAGAGAATTATTATGTCAGTAGGAGCCATGTTATCTCAAGAGTCTACACAATTAACCCATAGGATAACAGTACTGCATTATCATTTTAAACCAACATGTATTTAGCAAGTAAGAGGCTCAGTGGCTTAAAGACACTGAATCTGTTCTGGCAGTTCGAGTTCTGTCACTGCATGGCGGGGTGAGCTTCCGTCGCTTGCCTCAGCTTCTGCCCACCTAGCAGTTCGAAAGCCTGTGACGCTAGTAGATAAATAGGTACCACTTTGGTGGGAAGTGTGGTGTGTTTCACACAGACGGTCGGGCCCCTGCCAGTGCTGGACTTGCTGGGATGTGACACCCAACTGTGAGGCGATTATTGGTGGTGAAAGAAGGGCCGGATGGTGTCACTGGAGACCTCTCGTCTTTCTGGTGTGGAGCCAGTTCACCCCCTGTGGTGCACCCTGGATGAGCTCATGAGCACAAACTGAACAGACTAGCATTCCTGGGCTGTGAAACAAACACTATGTAGTCTCCTGGCTATTTATACCTTTGCCATATGCTAAATAAATAAACAGTTTAGCACTTTAGGCATGTACATGAGAATCCTTCCTTAGTCCTGGTAAGTCATTAATATATAGACTGAATAAGAAGAGTTCAAATATGTACTCTTTTATGTCACCCCTTGGTAAGTATCTATCCTTCTTCTCGTGGCTCCAGGGAGCCCAAACTCCCTCTCAAACAAGAGCTTGTGGAAAGGCCTTGGATCAGGGCCAACAGTCTGAGTTCCATTTTAAGGGAAATCAATTTCCTCCATCATATTTCTCCATTTACTGTATCAAATGCTGCAGTAACATCTATAAAGCCAGAAAACCATGGTTTACCCGACTGACATATTGTGTAATTAGCTATTTCAAAAGAAATCTGTTGTCAATATTAGATTATTAATTTATTCATTAATTATTATACAACTGTGTGAAACTTTTTCCTCTACTTAAAACCTTCTTGTTCTTCTGCAAGGAATATACGTTTGTTCTACTCAACCTCAAGTTTACTTAAGAGGAACATGGTGTATATTTTAGCCACAATATCCATTAGTCTAACTAACCTGTAATTGCTAGAGTCCTATTTATTCCATTTTGTTTGTATAAAGGAACACTACTATTGCCAACTTGAGTACAACTGGATATGTCAGGTATTATTTCTATGTGAAAATGAAGATGCCAATAGTTCACCCACAACTGGGGATATTTTTTGAATAGCCGGGAGAAAGTCCTCTACAGGGACCTTACTGCTTTTCAGGCCTTTTATGAGGAATTTAAACATAAACATAATAGAAAAAATATAATTGATATGTTTGCTAATATGGAGAAAAGCAACTCTTGAATTCCATGTAGAAGATATGCTTGGATCTGGTGCTCACCACAATCCCGCTCACTTTACCAGACAGAGAATAACACACACCAACCTGGGGGACTTTGTAGGTGTCTGTTAATGTTGACATCTGGATGGAGATCTCCCTGCTAGCTGAATCAAAAAGAGCCAGGAGGTTCTCCTTCCTTCCACAGCCGTAGTTGGGGACATTCCCTTCTCCAGTAGAGAGAATGTCCAGCAAGGCATCTGAAGTACGTGAAGTGCTCAAATAGTTGTCTTGAATGTTGTAGCCAAGTGTGAGATTGTGCAAGAGCTGGGGAGTCTTGTTGACCAGTTGAATGGGGAAAATTAATTGTAGAGTGTATGAAATACCATCAGTCTTACTGTAAAAAATGTTCATGTTATTATCATCAATAGCAACAACATTTTTTTAAAGAATTTATTCCTTTTTGTCTCCACAAGCCTACTGAGTCTTAAGCCAATATTGATCCAAAACCAACAATCAGTTATACAAATAGGGGAATGGGCTGAGCAGAGGCAATGACAACTGTTTCAATCACTACTTTAAACAAAATGAATTCAAGTGATGAATTCAGGAGTGAACGGGGAGAGGAAAATAATTTGGATTGCCTTTGAGGTTTTTTAACCCCATCTCTGGATTTGAGTCTCTTCTACAAAATAAGAAAAAAGAGGAAATCAAAATCATCCAGGAAATTAGAGAAGTCCTGTAATATAGAAGCAAGTGAAAAGAAGAAGAAAAGAAGGAGAGTGATAGAATTAGAAAATGGGGGGAATGCAAGTCCATCACCTTGAATGACTTACGATGGAGATGGAACAAAAGGAGCACTGTTGAAAGGCAATATTTTATGTGATATTTCATTTCCAGTGGTGACTATACCAATGAGATGATCTCCTGGCCTGTAAAAGCTCCATGGTTTATTTTCATCCTGGTGCTCCAAACTCAGCAGGCATTTCCTTGTAAGCTTCCCAGAGACCGACTGGGACATCAGCAGCATCAGAACCAGAAGCAGCAGGTCCATAATGCATAGGGCTTTATTAATCCTCTTCCTCTTTCTAACACCAATGGCAGAGAACGAGTGGAAGAATTCAAAGCACTCTCAGAAGGTGGAGATGCCAGAGACTTTCATGATAGAAACAGAGAAACACTCAGCTTCACCTGGGAGGAGAGAGAGGTACAATCAAGAGCAGAGCCCCTGCCTGTCCCAAAATGTGTTCCCTCAGAGCTTGACCTAAGGAATTTATCCTTTTCTGATACAAGATCCTTTGCTTATGGCTTCAGACTGATGTCTCCATCAGAGGCACAGAGATCTCAAAGACCCAGGTGGTCATAATTACAGTGAGAAGCAACTTCTCCTCTTGGGATCCTGAACTTCTGCTGGGCTCCATGTGCAGAGGAGACACTGGAGAAAAGCAGGTTAGTGAAAAATCACAGATAGACTCCTGGGGGTTCTGTTCTGTTGTTGTGATTCTTCTTGTCAGGACATGTCCAGAGAGTGATGCTGGAGGAAGGTAGCTCAATAACAATGTCTTCTGTCCTTCAATATGGTCTCCTTATCTCCAGAGACTGCTGGAGAAGGTCACCCAGAGCTGTGGAGTTTGGTGCCACTCTAGGTTGGTGACACTTAACAGCCAGTCAGCCCCCCAGAGAAGGAAATATTTAAAAAGGCAGAAAGATATATTTCGTCCAAGGATCTTAAAGAAGCAGGAAAGCATGTCCAGTTTTCTTAATAGCCCCAGGTCTCCCTTCCCCAAGCAGAAACCAGTTATATAGATATGCAGATGTAAATCCAGGGAGCTAGGAGATTAAGAAGACAAAGACCTAAAATCTACATACCCCACCCAAACTCTAAGAGTCATCAGCCCCAGGGAAGCAGGATATGACCTTTGGACATAATAAGATCGACCCATCACCATCAGAATACCAGAAAGGCACACTCAGACTCAGGTGAAAGTTCATGCCACAGGAACAACTCCAAACAAAAGGCTCCAGAGGGTATAAAAACTTACTTCCTACATGTGCTTAGTCCCTTTTCTCTCCTCTTTGCTGCCAGAACCATCTTCCTGTCTGGCTCTCCTCTCCAATAAACTACAACCTTCTTCCCAAAGCAGTTGCCATGTTTATTCCCAGCTTGGATGAACAAGGATGAAGACTTTTCTTCCAACATCAGGACATGTCCAGAAAGTGATGCTGGAGGAAGGTAGCTCAATAACAAGGGAACTGATGTCTTC
>JALGBA010000560.1:235000-252662 GCA_023970755.1 Azemiops feae | reverse complement strand
AAAATACATTTTTAAATCTAACTCTAGGTTTCTTTCTGTGCCATACCGGTTTCCATAATAAAATTCCTGCATCATCAAACCACAATATTAGAAAGTCAGTATTCCTCAATGCTTCAAATTGGTCAAAGTTCTCTTTCCTTTCTTCTAGTAGCCTTTTGATGATAGAAGCCGTTTTATTCCATGTTATAGTTACTAGTTGTTTATCCACATTATCACAGTTTTCAATAACTTGTATCTGAGTGTCAGTCTCTGTTGATGTTGATGCTTCAGGCATCTCAGTTAAAGTTATTCTTTGATCATCAAGCTTCTCCATAGATTGCGTTTGGGGTTGTATAAAGTTAATTTGTTCCTTAGTTTCCACAATTTCTCTCGGTGTAGTTTCATAGTTTTGTTGTAGACATGGTTCCTCTTTAGGTTGTACATATTGCTCACTAGTCTCTTTAGCGCCAATCTGCTCCTTCTCCACTGTTTTTCGGCCTATAACTTGATCCGTCAAAGTTTGGAAGTAAGAGTTCATATCCTCCGTGGCTTCCAAGATTTTTTCCAGTATAAGCTCATAGTCCAGCTGTGTGTTAAGTTCCATGTCAGTGGTGAAAAGATCTTTTAATCTTTTAGTGAAGGCTCTATTTCGTAGAAATCAACAAATATTCACCTCCAATTCTCAATAGACCAAATCACCACACAGCTGTTTCAGTTATCTTACTCTTATCATCTTTTGAAGGTCAGAGCCATCCTCCAGCAATGAAAAAAAATATACAGTTGCAGTAACATTTTTCGTCACAAGATGTCCTCAGCAGGCTATAAGGTCTTTCTTTCTTTCCAAGTTAATAGATTTTTTGTTTTTCACGTTAAAAATATGAAGAAAGGCCTCTCCAAAATAGTAGACGCGTAGTTATGATAATAATAATCAAGAATAGAAGTATTTTCAGGCCCCCTCAGTATTCCAGAATTTAAATAGTCAATAAAAATTTAACTGGTTTATTTTTTTTCCAATTCCCAAAGCTGTTTTTCCCAAGTGCCCAAACGCTGCTCCCTCACATACATAATTCAAATACAAAAGCTTTTTACAGGAGAGTAATTAGGGAAAGAAGGGGGAGGAAAGGTCTCACCCGGACTCTCCACGGGGGTTCTTTATGCTTAGTTGTTCTTCTGGCTTTCGGCTGGTGCAGCAAAGTGATCGTCCATTTTACTGGCCGATCTTTTCTCCGACGGCACTAAGGAGCTGGCTCAGACTGAGGAAGGAGCTGCCGCCCTTCCCCAGTCAAACAAGGGCCTCCTCAACGGTGGTCGCCTCTCCGGGGCGACTTTCGACCCGATTAAGGGTCTACCGGCGGAGGGAAAACAGCCAGTGGGAGAGACGGATCTCTCCGTGCGACTGTGTGTGCCGCGATCCGGAACCGGAAGCCAGTTCTAGTCCCATCTTAAGCATGAAAGATGGCTGGGTGACTTTGGGCCGATCAGCAGGAGGCAGTGAGTTCTAGTTCTGCCTTACGCATGAAAACTGGCTGGATGACTTTGGGCCAATCAAGCGAAAAGAAGGACCAGGGCTGCCATGATAGCAGTGTTCCAATATTTGAGGGGTTGCCACAGAGAGGAGGGGGTCAACCTGTTTTCCAAAGCACCCGAAGGCCAGACAAGGAACATTGGATGGAAACTGATGAAGGAGAGAGCCAACCTAGAACTAAGGAGGAATTTCCTAACACTGAGAACAATTAATCAGTGGAACGACTTCCCTTCTGAAGTTGTGGGTGCTCCATCACTGGAGGCTTTCAAGAACAGACTGGACAATCACTTGTCAGAAATGGCATAGGGTCTCCTGCCTGAGCAGGGGGCTGGACTAGATGACCTACAAGGTCCCTTCCAACGCTGTTATTCTGTAAAGATTCAGTCACTTCAAAATGAGCATGAAGATTTATTGCAAGCTTAAGCGCTCCACAAGAATCTGACCAGCTGGCCATTAAGGGAAAGGGTCTATGTGACAACTCGCCACGGCCAACTTTCGGTGGCCAACTAGCCGAGGGACAACTCGCTGCGGGTTACATTAATATCACAGAAATGGTGGAAGAGAATCATGAAAGAAAGGATGGCAAAGGAATGAAATGTGAATGATAAAAATTAAAATGATTTTTTATTTATTTTAAATAATGAAATTGAATTGTTAAATTTTCCTGTGGCGAGTTGTCCCATTCCACAAAGGAGATAAGAAACACATTCAAGCTGGGCTGGATTTAGATCTCTTGTGGACGCGAAGGGACTTGTGACTAATGACGCATTAGACTCCTCCCTCCCTCGGGCTCAGCCTGGTCTTCCCCTACGCACCCTTTTTTCTCTTCCTTTTGAGAAGGTTTGTCCCGTCGAATTGCCCATCAATCCCAGTCTCTCTCTTCTTCTCAGAACTCTCTGACGAATGCTTTAGACGTTTATGGGAGAGCAAGGAGCCACTGAAAGGCAGATCTGTGAAAGACATCTTAGAGTTGATGGATGAGAAAGAAATGTTAGATACCATCCTGGACCAACTTCGTCCTTCCTTGCATGTAAGCAGATTGGTTTGTGTCGGGGGGGGGGTGTTTCCAGAGGTCCATCCCGGAGAGGTTGCAGAAGCAAGGACTGTCTCTGTGGAGATAATTTATCCCCAAAGTAGACAAATGTGGTTATCGAGAATTTGCTGAATATGGGGCCTTTACTGCTCTTTGAGCTTGGTTTTTTTCTTGCAGACATTTCATGACCCAACTGGGTAACCTTATCGGTGCTAGTGAGTGTGAGGCTTGCTCCCTGCTTATTCAGGGCAAGCTACTGGGTATAAACAGAGAGCAATCGCCACTCCCTTCTAATACTGATGATGTTCCTTAGTTGGGTCATGACACATCTGCAAGAAAACAACCAAGCTCAGAGAGCACCAAGGACCCCGTAGTCCTCCTCACTCTCCACCATCTCCTCTTTCTTCTCTCCTCCCTCCTTCTTCCTCCTCTTCCTCCCCTTCTTGTCTTCCACTCTGAACACCCCCTCCCTTGTAGCACTGTTGATGTTCCTAGTTGGATCATGAAAAATCTGCAAGAAAAGAACCAAGCTCAGAGGTTCCACAGTTCTCCTCCTCCTCCTCCTCCTCCTCCTCCTCCTCTTCATAATCCCCCACCCACCCTTCCAGCACTGATGATGTTACCTTGTTTGGCCCTGAAACATTTGCAAAGCTCAGAGAGCAGCAAGGGCTCCTCAGTTCAACCCTGAGCTGCAAATATTCTTTTCCATTTGCTGAACTAACCTCAGTTCCTGCATGCGCAGCCAGCCAGCCAGTGGGGAGGGAGACTGGGAGTTGTACAGGTGGTCCTTAACTTACAACCTTAACTCAGCCCAAATTTTATGTTGCTGAGCAAGACATTTTGTAAATGAGCTTTGTTCCCATTTTACGACCTTTCGTGCCTCAGCTGTTACTTGAATCACTACAAATGTTAAGTTAGTAACACGGTTGTTAAGGGAATCTGGCTTCTCCCTTGACTTTGCTTGTCAGGAAGTTGCAAAAGGGGATCACATGACCCAGGATGCTGCAACCGTCACAAGTACATGCCAGTTGCCAAGCATCTGAATTTTGATTACACAATGGTCATACAGTAAGTGCGAAAAACAGTCAGAAGTCATTTTGTTTCAGTTGTAAATTATTTCTTATAAATAAATGGTTGTAAATCAAGGGCCAGCAACATCTGGAGACAGGTTGTTTACTTGTCCTTCCAGTCAGAGGAAGCAAATCTTCGTCTGGACAACTGTTCTCACAATTTGTGGCAGAGGTTTTCCAACAGCTCCTCTCAGCTTCAGCTGATACAATCCGGGATGGTCCTTCTTACGTGCCTTGTGTCTGTCCCAGCTAGAAAAGTCAAATAAATTGCAAAATGTATCCTGATGCAGAAGGGAAACCGATGCTTTCCTTGGAAACACACAAAAGAATCAGTTCCTTCCTCTGCTAATTCCCTTTGCCTCCATTTCTTTATTCTTGCTGCCTAAACAGATTTCTGCAGGCCCCAAACCGCCCAGGAGGAAAATGGACGGATTTCCCTCCCTCCACCAGAAGTCTGCTGTCCAAGGAAGTAGTTCCCATCTCTTGTCTCAGGAGAAGGTAAATATGCTGAGCTTTTACCCTTTGGGGGGCGCAATTGTCCTAGACACAATGCCAACACAATGCCAACTCGGCGCGGGATAATTCAACAATTCAATTCGTTCAAATGATTTAAAGAATTATTTTCATTTTTGTCACTCACGTTTCATTTTGTCCCTCCTTTGGCATCATTCCTTTAATGATTCTGTTGCACCATTTCTTCGAGATTAGACAGACAAATGAATAGTAGAATAACAGAATTGGAAGGGACCTCGGAGGTCATCTAGTGAAGTCCAACCCCCTGCTCAGGCAGGAAGCCCCATGCCATCCTGGACAAAGGGCTGCCCAGTCTCTCCTTAAAAACCTCCAGTGATGGAGCACCTACAACTTCTGGAGGCAAGTCGTTCCACTGATGGATTGTTCTCACTGTCAGGAAATTTCTCCTTAGTTCTAGGTTGCTTCTCTCCTTAATTAGTAGCTGACCACACAGTGTCCATTTCTGATAGTATTTTGTCCTCCTTTTCCTTTCCCTGACCCATTGGTGGACCTCCCTACGATTCTCCGACTCTTTTCCCAACCTTCAGATTTCGCTTTACAAATACTATGGGGTGAAACTACGGAATTCGAGACAGAAAGACCTGGTCAAGGAACAACTGAAAAGACTTCTAGGTTTTCCATTTCAAGAAGAAACAGACAGAGAAGTGAGTGGAAGTGGGGTTTCTGCAGGGGCTGAGCCCTCCAACTTTGTGGGGCCCTTGGTGCTCTCTGAGCTGGGTTGCTTTCTTGCAGACGTTTTGTTACCCAACTAGGTCACATCATCCGTGCTAGAAGGGAGTGGGGTTTGTGGGGAGGAGGAGGAGGAGGAGGTGGAGGAGAGGAGGACTATTGGGTCCTGTGGGGTTACAGAGGGGAGGAGGAGAAGGAGGAGGAGGAGGATTAGGAGGAGGAGGAGGAGGAGGAGGAGGAAGAAAGAACCATGGCGTCCTTGGTTATTTTCTTGCAGACATTTCATTACCTAGCTAGGTAACATCATCAGCGCTAGAAGGGAGAGGGGATTGCTCTCATTTTGCAGGTAGTTCTCAACTTACGGCCACAAGTGGACCAGTATTTCCATTGCTGAACCAGACAGTTGTTAAATGGGTTGTGCTGGATTTTATGACCTTTTGGGCTATGTTGTGTAAGTGAATCACCGCAATTGTTAAGGGAATCCTGCAATGCCTTTTTTAAATTCGCTTTTTTCAAGGATGCTCTAACTTGGAAAATTCGCTGAATAAATTGTTGTAAGTCGAGGACTACCTGTATTTAATTTCTTTCCACCCTCCCAAAGCTTGGAAGGAATAAAAAGAAGGGTGCAGGCAGTACAACAGTTCGTTTAATGACCATTGAAAGTTAGGACGGCACTGAAAATGTGACTTATGACCATTTCTCCACACTTACGGCCATCAGAGCATCCGTATAGTGACCTGACCAAAATTCAGATGTTTGGTTCCTATTTGTGACGGTCGCAGCCTCCCAGGGTCACCTGATCCTCCTTTTGCGACCTTCTGGAAAGCGAAGCCAGTGGAGGAGTCAGAGTCACTTAAGAATTGTGTTACTAACTTAACAACTCCAGTGACTCACTTAACAACTGTGGCAAGAAAAGTCATAAAACGGGGCAAAATTCCCTTAACAAATGTCTTGCTTAGCAACAGAAATTTTGGGCTCACTGGTGGTCATAAGTCGAGGACTACCCGTATAATAACAATAATAAAACAATAGCATCAGTGACTCTTCTTGACCGAAAGAGGATACTTTTACCACCGGCTAATAAATTTATTCCTAGAGAGGCAGGAAGAGCAAGTTAGGCAGAGGGTGAAGGACTGGAGCTGGGCGTCCACAGGGATGCTCAAAGTGTCAAGATGGTGGCCATAATGCGGCAATTGTTCCATCCTGGCATGAATTGTTTGACCATGGGACTTCAAACTTGGCGACTTTCAGATTTGTGGACTTCAACTCCCAGAATTCCTCAGCCAGCATTGATGGCTGAAGAGTTCTGAAAGTCCCCGAGTCTTAAAGTTGCAGGCTGGGGAATTCTGGGAGTTGAAGTCCACAAGGCTTCAAGTTTGGAGACCCCTATTTTTGACCACCCCCCGTGGACCACTCTTGTTTGGAGCAAACGACTCCAGAATGTGGCTGACCCTCAAGAGAAAACAAGAGGTGGCTCTTACTTAGCATTCATCATAGAAGCAGCCTGCAATAAAGAAACACGATTACGGGTCAAATGTTGAAATGTCCTAATTCGCAAGCATCGCTTTGCTTAGGGAATCTCTGAAGCCATCGGAGTGGTTGCATTTTGCCATCTTCCTGAGATCCTGGTGGCCCTGAGAGATGTTGGCCACTTTGTGCGTGCAAAGAAACCTGCTCTGCAAGAAGCCACCTTTCAGATAAGGCCAGAGATGGGGTTGCAAGGTCTGAGACTCAGTACAGAAGAACGCTGGGGGATTCTGGGAAGGAAAGTCCAACGTGTTTAGAAGGACTGATGCTCCGGGTTGTCTGGTCTCCTCAGACTGGTCATAGATCTCAAGACCGGAGACCAGCGCTGAGATTTGTAGGAGGAGGAGATTATGAGTTGCCCCAACAAATATCTCAAGTAGACCCAAAGGTGCTTTTTCAGAAGGCAACTGGACTTTGTTTTTCCTTCCTTTCACTTCTCATCCAAGAAGCTTCTTCTGTTCTGACTGAGAAGGGGATTGGACCGAGGGACGATGGAGAATTAGTTGCTTATCGCCTCATCCCTTCTGGTGATTGATGACCACTTCCTGGACCTCAATATGGAGGTGGGAAAGGGACCTCAATTGGAGGCCAGACATGTGGACTTCCCAAAGACATCCAGTTGGCCATTTGGGATCCAGAACGCTGATCTAATAGGTCCCAGGACTTGATCCAGCCTCAGAGCTCTTTCAGGGTGTTTATAGACCCCCTGGGTACAGTTCTTTCTCTGCTTATTATAGAACATGGAACAAGCGAGTTGGAAGGGACCTGAGAGGTCTTCTAGTCGAACCCCCTGCTCAAGCAGGAGAGTGTATACCATTTCAGACAAATGGTTGTCCAGTCTCTGTTTGAAAGCCTCCAGTGACGGAGCACCCACAACCTCTGGATGCAAGTGGGTTAATTGTCCTCACTGTTAGGAAGTTTCTCCTTAATTCCAAGTTGCTTCTTTCCTTGGTTAGTTTCCATCCATTGTTTCTTCTCCTGGTGCTTTGGAGAACAGGTTGACCCCCTCCCGTCTTTGTAATCACAGGACCAACACTCTTGTTTTGAGAGACAAATTCGCACAGCCGTGATCCTGTGCTATGGCCAAGCAGCCATGGGAGCCCATCCGGAGGACTTGATGCCTTTAGCGGAACACATTGTCTCTGAGATTCTCTTCCAGTATTCGACTAGGAACAAGGTAGGCTGGCTTCCACCCTGTGCTTCTCTTCATGATGAGTTTCCCTTTTCTCAGAAAGGTGGGAGTCATGTCACCGGTCTTCCCTCTGAATTAAAATGGAAAAAGAAACCCCCTTTGATAATTTTCCAGTATCGCCTCTCATTATTTCCCCTCTTTATTGCAAGAACAATGATAATCTGGAGTCCTTAGCTTGGTTGCCTTCTTGCAGACATTTCATGACCCAGCTGGGTAACGTTATCAGTGCACTGTGGGAAAAGAGGAGGAGAAGGAGAAGGAGGAGGAGAAGGAGAAGGAGGAGGAGGAGGAGGAGGAGAAGGAGAAGGAGGACTGTACAGTCCTCGGTGTTCTCTGCTTAGTTGTTTTCTTGCAGATGTTTCCCTACCCAACTAGGTAACGTTATCAGTGCTAGAAGGGAGTGGGGTTTGCTCTCCTTTTACATACGAGTGGCTTGCCCTGTCAATGCCGGCAGGACTGTTGTTTTTCTTCTTGATATTTCCTTGATCTATTGTTTACCGCTGAATAGTTTCTCTGGGGTTAATCCCTGCTTCTCTGGGTTTCGATTGCTAGTGAGGAAATACAAGGAATGTCTGCAAGAAATCCACCTAGCTCGCAGAGCACCACCCCTGAGCTACAAAGATCCCCTCTATTGAATTCTCTGACTGCCCTTCTTAAGAGGGAGAAGAGAGTAGAATAACAGAGTTGCTTGGAAGAATCCTGATCTCTGGATCAGCAGGAACCCTCGAGCCCCCGGTTAGGCCTCTAATTCAGATTCGCTCCTTATTCCAATTGCAGAGTACATGTTTAACTGCTAGTTGTTCATTTATCTATTGGAGGTCATGCCGCCTTTATTATACTCAAGGCAGCGGACATGCATAATATTCTTTCCTCCTTTCCACACAACAACCTTGTGAGATAGATGGACTGGCCCCAAGTCACCCAGCTGGCTCTCATGCCTAAGGCAGGGCCAGAACTCACATTTAGTCTCTTGGTGATTGGCCCAAAGTTACCCATCCAGCTTTCACGCCTATGGCAGGACTAGAACTCACCATTTTGGGGTGACTGGCCCAAAGTCTCTCAGCTGGCTTTCATCCTAAGACGGGACTCGAACTCACAGTCTCTTGGTGATTGGCCCAAAGTTACCCATCCATCTTTCATACCTACAGCGGAACTAGAACTCACAGTCGCCTGGTGATTGGCCCAAAGTTACCCACCCAGCTTTCATGCCTACGGCAGGACTAGAACTCACCATTTTGGGGGGACTGTCCCAAAGTCTCTCAGCTGGCTTTCATCCTAAGACGGGACTCGAACTCACAGTCTCCTGATGACTGGCCAAGATCACTCAGCCATCTTTCATGCCTAAGGCAGAACCAGAACTCAGAATGTCCAGGTGATATTTTGATTGGCAGCCCCTCAGAGTTCGACAGAAGATGGTTGGCTACATCGAGGTTTAAATCAATCAGTCCCTCCTCTTCCTTCTGGTTTCTTCTAACCCCACACTATCCACCCCGCGTTTTCCAGGATGAAGCCTTGAAGAAAGCGTTCCTGAGGTCCGTGATCATGATCACCAAAGCTCTTGTCCAGAGCAAGCGGCAGGATGTCCATTTACCCCATAAATCTGAACTGGTCCTAAATATAAATGTAAGTGGGGGGGGCAGGTGCTCCCGGGAGAATTTATTTCTGAAAGTGAATTTGGATGGAATTCTATTGAATATAGCAGGTTCTCCTCGCCCGCAGTTCAGCCCCAAATGGTTGTTGCTAAGTGGGACAATTGTTAAGTGAATTCTGTCCCAGTTTACGACCTGTCTTGGCACCATTGTTAACCGAATCACGGCTGTTGAATTAGTCCCACGGTCGTTAAGTGGATCTGGCTTCCCCATTGACTTGGCACGTTAGAAGGCCGCAAAAAGGGGATGACGTGACCCAGGGACACTGCGACCGTCATCAAGATGAACCGGTTGCCAGGTGACTCCATTTTGACCAGGTGACCATGGGGGAATGCTGCCGTGGTCGTAAGTGTGGGAAACCATCACCAGTCACTTTTCTTCAGTGCCGTTGTAACTTCGCACGGTCCTTAAATGAACGGTTGCTACGTGGAGGACTATCGTGGTCTATTTGGCCAAGTGTGGTTAGACACAGAGAGGTTCTCTCAAGTGTGGTTAGACACCGTGCAGAAGCCCTCCAGGGCAGTAGCTCTCGGTGCGCATGCAAAACCACAGAGTGATCACCACCCTCCTCGTCATAATGACACCAGTAAAAGGAGGGAGCAGGAAAGGGGAGAAGGATAAAGTACAGCCAGACGACGTGGGGAAACAGAGATAAGGCAGGACTGTAAGAATCAGGTGTTCAGCAGAGTGAGGGCACAAGGGAAAAAACGCTTTGTGACTAGTTATCCCAAAGGTGCTTTTCAGGAGGCAACTGGACTTTCTTGTTTTTCTTTGAAGAAGTTTCGCTTCTCGTCCAAGAAGCTTCTTCAGCTCTGACTGGATGGTGGGGAATGGACGGGTTTATATTCATTGCAGACGGCTGGTCATTTGTCCTCTTTGGGAGAGGTGTTGAGGCCGCCTGTCCTCTGGGTCACCCGAGTAGTGCAAATGGGTGTGGAGCCTTCTTGGCTGCAAGATGTTTCCTGCCCTGGGTACCTTCACACCCATTTGCACTACTCAGGTGACCCCGAGAACGCAGATAAACCTCCAAGTGGCCTCAACAAATTGCTAAAAGAATGCAAATGACCAGCTGCCTGCAAGGAGTATACATCCTCCCATTCCCTACCATCCAGTCAGAGCAGAAGAAGCTTCTTGGACGAGAAGCGAAAGGTCTTCAAAGAAAAACAAGAAAGTCCAGTTGCCTCCTGAAAAAACCTCCACAGACATTTGTGTCTAGTTGTTTTGGCATGTAATGCCCTATAGTGCCATCCTGAAGGGAGGAGTTGAAACAGTTTAAGTCCAGGATGGGCGGGTCTGCAGATATCTTCTCAGCCCTCCTTCTGACCCCCATAGTATGCAGGTCTTCCATGGAAGGCATATGTGGTTTGTTATGTGCTTTGAAAAAAAAAAGGGGGGGGGCTTTTTGCTGCTTTCTTGGTGGCCTGACCCAGCCAAGGTCAACCTGGCTAAGGAAACCATGATTTGGGGCAATATGTGGGCCAAATCCGGTCCAGGTCTTCTTCAATGGCACTGCTTGTCAACGATAGCTGTGAGAGCTTCTTCTGGAGAGATTAGAAGAGGCAGGTCAGGTTTGCGTGTTGTGTTAACAGGCCACTCATCTGACTCAAAAGAGTGAGACCCCCGTGGAACCGTTTCATTCCAGAAGCTGTGGGTGCTCTGTCACTGGAGGTCTTTCAAGAAGAGACCGCACAGCCAATGTCCAGAATGATATCGGGCAGGATTGTCCAACCTTGGCAACTTTAAGAGCTGTGGACTTCAACTCCCAGAATTCCCCAGCCAGCATGGCTGGCTCTGGAGTTCTGGGAGTTGAAGTTCACAGGTGGTAAAAGGCCATAGTTACCCATCCCTGACTTAAATCATGGTCACGTGATCGCGGGACACTGCAAACTGCCCTAAATGTGGGCTGGTTGCCAGGTGATCACATGATCCCTCAGGAAGGCACACCTCTCAGAACTTCGAATCTGGGTCATAAGTAGTCCTGGAGAGATCTGTCACAACTATAGATGGTGGCTAAGCGACCAGTTATAAGTTGAGGACTTCTTGTATCAACCAGAAAAAGCATAGGGGTGGGAATAGAGCCAGTTGGATGGTGGCCATATCTCTGGAGCTTTCTTAGATGTGTTTCCTCCTCCTCCTCTCAGGAAGTCATTGAAAATGAGCCCGTGAGTCCCTTGTCCGTCAGAATTCTTCATCAAGCGATCATCACAATCACCTCCATGACGTACGTACCTGCACCGCCTTCACTTTATCACCAGGGTTTGTAGGAACCGGGAGTTGGACCCAGTTATGGGACTTCCATGCCAAGTCCCCAGGCTCTAGAGCATGCGTTGGATTAGCAGGTCAGTCCCAGAATTTGGAAGGGTGAACAATTTGCACGCTGGCCATCTGGGCAGTTCAGATCTGGGAAACCAGGTGAGCGTGCTTCTTTAGATGTGAGGGGTCCTTGGTGCTAACCAAGAATAGAATAGAGATGGAAGGGACCTTGCAGGTCTTCTAGTCCAGCCCCCTGCTCAAGCAGGAGAACCTATACCGTCTCAGACAAGTGACTGACTAGCCTCTTTTTAAAAATCTCCAGTGATGGAGCGCCCACGATTTCTGGGGACAAGATATTCCACTGGTTAATTATCCTCATTGTCAGGAAGTTTCTCCTTAATTCCAGGTTGCTTCTCTCTTTGATCAGTTTCCAACCATTGTTTCTCTTCCTTCCCTCTGGTGCTTTGGTGAACAACGTGACCCCCTCTGCCTTGTGACAGCCCCTCAGATACTGGAATACTGCTATCATGTCTCCCCTATTTCTTCTTTTCTTTAGACTAGACAAACACAAGTTCTATGGCCGTTCTTCATATGTTTTAGTCTCCAGGCCCCTGATCATCTTAGTTGCTCTTCTCTGAATTTCTTCCAAACTCTCAACATCTTTTTTGTGATATGGTGACCAGAATTGGCTGCAGTATTCCAGGTGTGGTCTTACTAGGGCCTTATAAAGCAGTAATATTACTTCACGTGATCTCGATTCTATACAACCCAGGACTGCATTAGCTTTTTTGTTTGCTGCTGCACACTGCTGGCTCATAGTCAAGTGATCGTCCACTAGGACTCCAAGGTCCATCTCACAGTTACTGTTTTTAAGCCAGGTCTCGCCCAATTTGTATTTGTACCTTTGATTTTTCCTGCCTAGATGTAAATCTTTGCTTTTCTCCACACTGAAACTCATTTTGTTGGATAGGGCTCTTTGTTCAAGTTTGTCAAGATTTTTTTGGATCCCGAGTTTGTCTTCTGGGCTGTTGGCTACACCTGCCAGTTTGGTGTCATCTGCAAATTTGATGAGTTCCCCTTCAATTCCCTCATCTAAATCATTGATAAAGATATTGAAGAGTCCTGGGCCTAAGACGGAACCTGGTGGTACCCCACTGCTTACTTCTCTCCATGTGGATGTAGTGCCGTTGAGGACTACTCGTTGAGTACCGTTTGCCAGCCAGCTACAGATCCATCTGGTGGTCATGTTGTCTATCCCACCTTTTCCTAGTTTACTAAGGAGTAGGTTGTGGTCTAATTTATCAAATGCCTTCCTGAAGTCTAAGTATACTACGTCCACAGTATTTTGCTGGTCTATTTGTTTAGTCACTTCGTCAAAGAATGAAATAAGATTGGTTTGGCATGATCTGTTTTTAACAAACCTGTGCTGGCTACTAGTTATAACTTTGTTTGCTTCTAGTTGTTCACAGATCTGTTTTTTGATGATCTTTTCTAGGATCTTCCCAGGTATTGAGGTAAAACTGATTGGTCTGTAGTTTTCTGGGTCCATTTTCTTTCTTTTCTTGAAGATGGGAACCACATCAGCCCTTTTCCAATCCTCAGGTACTTCCCCGGTGCTCCAGGATTTTTGAAAGATGTGGTGCAATGGTTGTGAGATAACATCTGCCAGTTCCTTCAGAACTCTGGGATGTAATCTGTCAGGCCCCAGTGATTTATATTCCTCAAGGTTGGATAGGTGTTCTCTTACCATTCTCTTGCTTATTTTAATTTTTGTTTCTAATTTCTCTTTTGCAGTGGTTTTTTTTTTGTATGTTGGGCTATGGTTTCTTTTTGTGTGAAGACTGATTCAAAGTATGAGTTAAGCAGCTCTGCTTTATCCCTATTGCCTGTTATTTCCTTGTCATCTTCTCTCTTTAGTGGACCTACAGTTTCCTTGGCTTTTTTGTTGATGTTAATATGTTGGAATAAACTTTTGTTTTACTATCCATGATTTCTGTTGCAAGTCTTTGTTCGTTCTGAGCCTTTGCTTTCCTGACTTCATCTTTGCACATTCTGGCTGTTTGCTGATAATCGGCCTTAGTTATGTGGCCCTCTTTCCATTTTTTGTATTCATCCTATTTGTCTTTCAATTTCTCAGAGAGATCTTTGTGCAGCCATGCTGGTTTATTCTTAAATTTCTTGTTTTTCTTTCTCAGAGGTATTGTGCTAGTCTGGTCTTTTGTGATCGCATTTTTCAGAGTTTCCCACGCTTCTCAGGTTGTTTTCCCCTTTAGGATTTTCATCCATGAGATCTTTCCTAGGTTCTCTCTGAATTTATTAAAGTCAGCTCTTTTGAAGATATGGATATGTGAGTGGGGGAGGAGGAGGAGGAGGATAACTGTGGAGAACTTGGTGCTCTCTGAGCTTGGTTGTTTTCTTGCAGATATTTCATGATCCAATTAGGTAACATCGTCAGTTCTAGAAGGGAGGGGGATTTGCTCTCTTTATATACATAGAGAGAGAGATACAGTAGATATAGATGGATGGATAGATAGAAGCTAAAATAGACAGTGGATAGATGATAGATAGATAGATAGATAGATAGATAGATAGATAGATAGATAGATAGATAGATAGATAGATAGATAGATAGATAGATAGATAGATAGATAGATAGATAGATAGATAGATAGATAGATAGATAGATAGATAGATAGCATTGGTGGTGCAGTGGTTAGAATGCAGTATTGCAGGCCAACTCTGCCCACTGCCTGCAGTTCAATCCTGACCCACTCAAGATTGACTCAGCCTTCCATCCTTCCGAGGTCGGTAAAATGAGGACCCAGATTGTTGGGGGCAATAGGCTGACTTTGTAAAACCACTTACAGAGGGCTGTAAAGCACTGTGAAGCGGTATATAGGTCCAAGTGCTATTGCTATTGCTCTGTCTAGTTTAATGAAAAAGGGTCTGGGGGTGACACGATAGCAGACTTCCAATGTTTGAGGGGCTGTCACAGAGAGGAGGGGGTCAACCTACTCTCCAAAGTACCTAAGGTAAAAAGCAATGTATGGAAACTTATCAAAGAGAGATCCAGGAGAAATTTCCTGACACTGAGAACAATCAATCAGTGGAACGGTTTGCCTCCAGAGGTTGGAGGTGCTCCATCACTCCAGGTTTTCAAGAAAAGACTGGACAACCATTTGACCAGGGTGAT
This sequence comes from Azemiops feae, assembly GCA_023970755.1. Taxonomy (NCBI): domain Eukaryota; kingdom Metazoa; phylum Chordata; class Lepidosauria; order Squamata; family Viperidae; genus Azemiops; species Azemiops feae. The sequence goes on along the minus strand of JALGBA010000560.1, from coordinate 238,038 downwards.
ATAAGCACCATCAAAAAGCAAGGGTTGGACTAGAAGACCTCCAAGGTCCCTTCTAGCCCTACGAGTCTACGATCTTCTCACACCCCCTCCTCTTTTCTTGTCTTTCATCAGTCGTTTGAAGCCTACATTGAACGCTGAGGTGATGTCTAAGTTGGTGGACACAAGCATACAGAAGGTGTTTTCCCTGCCGGCTATGACGATGACCAAAGTGAATGCAGGTAGCCCAAACCAGTCAACCTATACTCAGGTGAGCAGTCCAGATGAAGCAAAGCAATATGAGATCCATCTGGACCTTTGGTGGGAGGACGAGGTGAAACATGAATCAAGTTCTCCTCAAAAGCTCTGAATCCACCCATTGAGCCAAATGGCACCTTGGCCTGTCCCTTCATCCCTGGCCTTGAAAGAATGCTTCCACTTCTCATTCTACGTTTCTTGATAGGACTACGTATTTTTAACTTCTAAACATCTCCACGGTCTTCCTCACCATCTTTTCCTCTCTTCCTCCACTACTTCTTCTTCTTCTTTTTTGTTCTGGTTGAAATACCTTCTCAGGACCAACTCCCCATCTCCCCCTTTTGTTCCCAAATGAAAAAAGGGCATATGGTGGTGCAGAACAACCATGATCTGCAGACACTAGCTATGATTCCTAGGTCGTCTCAAAGAACCCTCAAGAAAAGGTACAACCTCTCTGGCCTGAGTTTGATTCCTGCTGACTTTGGGGACATATCCATGACAGCTCCTTGGCCACAAGATGGAAGGGCAAAATTGTACTATGCAAATCCCAAAATAGAAGCAAAGCCCAGATTGTCTATTTGTTCCTGTTGAGATCCTAAGGAAACTGCAATAAAAGACTATATGGACCTTGTGGGTGTCCAACCTTGGCAACTTTAAGACCCTGGAACTCCCAGAATTCCCCAGCCAGCATACCACAGTGGGACACCCCATTGTAGAAGAACACAACTCCTGATATTGTTGATGCTGATAGATTTTCCTCCCAAATCAACTAGATCAACCATTTTAATCAGAATTATTTCTGAGGAAAAAAGAGTTAGAGGTGGTCCTTGACTTACCACTGCAACTGAGTCAGAATTATGGCCGTAAGTCATTAGAGTCATAAGTTGAGGCACTAAGTGGCCGGACCGGATTTTTGAGCAATTTTTGCAGTGGTCATGAAGTGAATGCAGCAGTCATTAAGCGGATGCTGCAGCTATTAAGCGAACAACATGGTCGTTAAGGGAATCCATTAGGCCCAATGGGCATTTCTTGTTGGAACCTAGAAACAAATGCCCAAAACCAGCAATAAAGGTCAAAAAATGTGGCCACGTGACCACGGGACACGGCAAACAGCTGTAAAGGCGAGCCAGCACCCAAAATTCAATCATGGGACCTTTGAACTTTAACTCTGAAATTCTTACTTTGAAATTCGGTCTTAATGAGAGGTTGTCGTAACTTTAAATGGTCACTAAGCAACTGGTCATAAGTCGAGGAGAACCCATACTACTCCCATGTAGCTTGCCGAAGCAGCCCTTAGTTTCTCCTGCTTTTTCCACCAAGGGAGAACTTTGTAACCTCCCCAAGGGGAGCTGTAGAAATTCAAAAAATCTACCCATAAGTCGGATAAAGAATTCTGTCCAGCAGTATATCAGGGCTAGTCTTGATAAAGCTAAGAGAGGTTGGATGGGCAACTGCAGCTAGTCCTCAACGTACAACAGATCATGTAGTGACCGGTCGAAGTTACAGAGGCACGGAGAAAAGTGAGGTCGCAGCATCCCAGGGTCACGTGACCCCCTTTTGCGACCTTCTGACAAGCAAAGTCAGTGGGGAAGCTGGATTCACTTAATGACCGTGTGACTAACTGAACAACCGCAGTGGAAAGAAAGGTCATAAAATGGGGCAAAGCTCACTTAACCATTGTCTCGCTTAGCAACAGAAATTTTGGGCTCAGTTGTGGTCGTACGTTGAGGACTGCCTGTCTTTGAATAGCCCAGAATTGCAAGGAAGACATTCCACCTCTTAGTAAATCTTTTCTGGACGACAACATTACGGAAGTCCTTTTGTTCTTTGTTCTGAGCGGAGAAAGCATTTCCTCCGGCTCTTGAAGAAAAAACGGCCCTGCAAGATTGGCCGCTTCGTTTCCTGCAGAGGTGGGGAACGAGGGCCATTTTTAGGACTTGTGGCCTTCAACTCCCAGAATTCCTGAGCTTAGGAAGTCCACAAGTCATAAAAGTGGCCATTGCTCCCCACCCCTGGTTGTTCTGCCTCCTGGATGCGCTGCTCCTTCCTGTACGCCACCCCTTCCCTCTGGTGTCTTTCTCCTTTTAGGACCTTTATCACCGGACGGTGACCGCCTGCAGCGCCCTGCTCACCAGCTTGCTGTCGGAGGCTCCCAATTTGGATTCCCTGCAGGATATCCTGATGGTGAGACTTACTCTCATTGTGGCTGGTTGCAGTGGTCGGCCAGATGTTCAGATGGGACTCGGCAATGTTGTCCACCCGTCGAGTCCTTCCCAAGGACCAGCAATAGGCAGATGTTGCCGTTTGTGGGCAAAGTATTGTCGCAGCTGTGGAATGGAACAACTCGCCACGGCCAACTCGCCGAGGGACAATTCGACAATTCAGTTTCATTATTTAGGACAGTTAAAACATTGTTTTAATTTTTGTCATTCGCATTTCATTTTGTCCCTCTTTTGACATCCTTTCTTTAATGATGCTATTCCACTATTTCTCCGATATTAGCGCAACCATTCATTTAGTGGCCGTTCGAAGTTACAACGGCACTGAACAGCTGGTCAGAAGGTCACAAAAGGGGATTGCGAGACCCCGGGACCCTGCAACTGTCATAAATATGAGTCAGTTGCCACATGTCCAAATTTCCATCCTGTGACCACGGGGATGCTGCAACGGTCCTAAGTGTGAAAAACAATCACGACTCCCTTTTTCAGTGCGATTGTAACTTTGAACGCTAAATCCCAATAGCCCTTAGCCTTATATACCGCTTTACAGTGCTTTTACAGCCCTCTCTAAGCGGTTTATAGAGT